>VUQG01024651.1:0-56144 GCA_015106755.1 Etia nguti | reverse complement strand
TAGGAACCATAGAATAAATCACAAATGAACTTGACATAATACAAAAATCACAAAGAACTGAAAACGCTGGGTCAGGAGTCCCAGGACCCTGACAGTTACTGTTTTGCCTGTGGCAACACCACTTAATTTATTTAGTTAAATCTACAAAATTTCCAAAGATGATAGAGTTTGTGTGAAGCGTATATTAAAATATTTTTGCACCAACAATTCCCAACGCACTATTAGCTGAAAACTTGGCTTTTCTTGGAATGCTGTGCAGTTTATCATAATAATAATAATAATGTATACTTTATTGATCCCCGTGGGGAAATTCCTCTCTGCATTTAACCCATTCACTCAGTGAAGCAGTGGGCTGCCATTGGGCGCCCGGGGAGCAGTGTGTAGGGACGGTACCTTGCTCAGGGGTACCTCAGGGTAGCCGTTCAGGGGAATCGAACCCCTGACCTTCCGATCGTGGGGCCACCACTCTACCTACTGAGCTATCCCTGCCCCAACTGTAATATTTTTATCCTTAAAAATATTAAGCAAAAAAGGATAAAAGAAGAAATGGTAGGGCTAAAAATATTATCTACAGGATCTAAAAGCCATATCCTTAGAATAGGAAACCAGCGAAGACCTGACACAGGACCTGAGATTTGCATTTGACCTTCAGTTGATCTGTCTGCTGTTTGCCGAAGTCTCATCAGATATGGTCTCAGTGAAGGAGGCTGAGAGATGCCAAATTACACAAGAGTTTGACTGAAAATCAGTGGTAATGTGTCTTACGCAGTGATAAATCTCAGTTTGACATTTTTGGTTCAAATCAATTTCTGTGGAAGAGGTCAGGAGAGAGGTACAACAGCGAATGTTTACATCCGTCTGTAAAACATGGTGGAGGCTCTGTCATGGTCTGGTGTTTGGTTTCTGTTTAAAACTGATGGAATTATGAATACA
Organism: Etia nguti; assembly: GCA_015106755.1. Lineage (NCBI taxonomy): Eukaryota > Metazoa > Chordata > Actinopteri > Cichliformes > Cichlidae > Etia > Etia nguti. Next base: position 55,211 of record VUQG01024651.1, on the reverse strand, counting down.
GAAAAGTACTGTCATATTTTGGTCCACCATGTAGTACCATCCTGAACATGTCTGCTTTCATTTTTTGGCATGACAGTGGTCCCAAACACACTAGCCAATGCAGTAAAATGATACCTGGATATAAAAACACAAAATGCTACACTATCAGTTATGGACTTGCCTCCCCAGAGTCCAGAACTCAGCATTGTTGAAACAGTATGGGATCATCTTGACAGAGAATGGAATAAATAGCAGCCATCATCCAAAGAAGAGCTCTGAAATATCCTTCAAGAAGTCTGGAGAACTGTTCTTGAAGACTACTTAAAGAAATTACAAGAAAGCTTTCCTGGGAGAGTTCAGGCTGTGTTGAAGAATAAAGATATTGTACCAAATATTGACTTTCAAGCTTGTTTCAATTATACAAACTCTGTTTTTGCCTATATACTGTATTTCCATCTACGTTTGCACGTTACACTGCATTTATTTCCCATTTTCCTAGAGAACAAAAAGAAATGAGGGGGTGATGCAAGACTTTCACACAGTGCTATATATCTAGAACTTGATTTATTATAAACAGCACTTTAATCAGTTCAATATGGGGTTTCATAACTCAGGATACTCAAGGATTTTCTGCCAATCATGTTAGTCACTCAGAAAATCACGCTGTTAACAGTTTGTGAGATCAGTGGAGCGCTCGCTGAAGCAACTGAGCTCACTTTGGTTTGCACTTTGAGAACTGTCCCGCTGAGGTGTCCCTCCTCCCATCACTTGTGACGCAAAACCCTTCTCAGAGGAGTAATGACTTTTTATGTGGCATATCAGGGTGACTGATACTTAAGTAACAGTGCTGACAAATACGGGCCAACATAAACACAAGTCAAAAGAGTGACTTCCCAGCTGAGAGATGCTAAGAGGCTGCCTACGTCTTGGTGGACAGACAACATTAACAAACCCACAATGTGTCTGCCCCAAAACGTGACAAAGGGGTTGTCTCTGTGGTATGCAGTGGTAGCAGTCATGTTGGTGCTGTAGGTGCCAGATGGCACAGTCTAATAGAATGCGTGGACTAGTGAGTAACGTAGGAGACTGGAAGTGTGACATGATTGAATAAAAGAGTCTTAGATATTATCTTGTTCTGCAGTGAAAGGAGAATGCAGCTGAGTCAGTACCTCCTACTTTTATACTACGTTTGCTACAGTATACAATTATACAGTGAGGCTTAGTATACCTTCTATAACTAACCTTAGTATAAGTCTATAACTAGCCTTAATCCCTGTGCCACAATGTATCTCACAGACCTATCATAAGCCATATACACCCAGATACTGTAAATATTGCATAGTATAAAGAAATAAGGGATACTTTACTTACATTTTAATCTTGCAGGTACAGCAAAAATTCACCTTGGGTTTCTTTTACTTGAAAGAAACCTTATGTTATGTGCTGACTGCAGTAAACTAAATCAATGACCTACAAAAGGCAAACACTTTTTACAAATCTGACTGATGGGGTGGTGAGGAGTCATAATTTTAATTAACTTTTGTTTCTGAGGTTGAAGCTTCATTCCCAACACTGAAAATAGGGTAGCTTGCCAAGGACAATCTTGTAGAAAGGTCATTTTAACCAATCAGTCAAAACTGGACCATCATCTAAAAACATTTTTTGATGAGCTTATTTCTAACTAACGTAATTTCAGATTTAAAAAAAAGGAAAGAGAGAACTCTAACTTGCACACTCAGGCTGAGGGCATAAAATCATTCAAAATGAGTGAAGGTCCATGACGAGGTCAACATGTTGTTTTTTTGGGCTTTAAACTACATGAAAGAAAAAGGCAATGAGTTCATTATCTCAACAAGGATGCCTGCTCGTTAGTACAAGAACGCGTAGCTTGCTATTAGCTCCAGCAATCTGGTCAGAGTCATTAATTTCATGACGGTGTGGGTAATTTTGCACTGAAACTGGAAGAGTAAAGATGAAGCAAAGATGGCTCACACTGTGCTTTCCTGGATGTTAATAAATGTTTGACAGGCTCCGTGTGTTTAGAGCTTTAGTGAGAAATTTGAAGACGGCTGATGGAAAAACTACTTTGAGCAGAAACTCCCTAGTTTTGAATAGAAAGTGCATCATGTTATAAACTCCTATGTTGATTCTGTGTAGCTAATCAATGATACTTAATAAACCCAATGTTGAACAGTTTGTCACTCTGCACATAAAAGACATTTAAAATGTGACTTTGCATATAACTAGTGGTTGGTGTATTTTTGAGGAAACCTTATGTTTGTGTATGTGTGTGTGTTAGTATCTTTCATACAGTTTTTGTGCTAACTTATCACTGTAATCTATGGTAAGGTAAAATTATTAAATAATAGGTTAAAGCAGCTAATAAATAAATAGCTGCTTTGATGACTTCCATTAAAATTGCAGTGCTCATGCCCCTTTGATTTTTGTAAATGCTGATGCGCAGAGATGAGGGGAAAGGAAACAAAAAAAATAAAATAAACCAATGCCGAGCAGAAGGTCTCTGAGCCACAGGCAGATGTTTGTGCTGCTCAGGAGATTGATAAGGACATGGCAGTGATCAAACTACAGTATATTAAGAACTGTTGCTTTGTTTATCTTATTTTCAAGCTTTAAAACCCCCCCAGCAAGATTTAAATGTTGACTTTTCCAACACCATTTGTATTGTTTTGCAGATATCGGCCTGTGTGGCAGCACAAAAGCGTTCTTCCCACATACCATATTTAGTGCGATTTTTTTTTTTTTTTTTAGTTTGGCACAATTGGCCTGAAAGTGACTTTGCTTTGATATGAACTATAATCAAATACAATGCAATGTGCACTGCCAATGATGTGTGCATCCCACAGCAAAAAAAAAAATAAAAAAAAAAAATCCTCTTTTGCCTCAGTGTTTGACTTTGATAGAAGGAAAAAAAAAACTTTAGAAAAATAGTATAGTAGAATGCCTGAAGTCACTGGAGATTGTAGTTAAGAGTAAGTGAACCACATCATGACTTCAATGTGCTACTTTTATTAAACCACCCAGGACACTGCTGGCCCTGTGCCAGAGGAGGGCATAGAGAGGTGGTGGTAGTTGGGGATGGGGTGTTAGTTTAAAGCATTGATGGAAAGAGCAGCAAAGACAAAAATCAATATTTGCAGGGTGGATGAAAATTCCCTCAGCTTCCAAGCTGGTTGTCTGGAGGAGTTTGGCTGCTATTCTTCCCTGCTGTTTTCTTCTCTGGCCGTCCTTTATCTCTTGCCAGAATCCCTCATTCGCTGTGCTTATTGAAAACCGAGGGAATCCTCAAGAGGTCAATAACATGCATTTGGGAATTCTACATCCATCACATGGTTTGCAGCTACAGTTCTCCACACTCTGAGCAGTGACCTTTTCTATTGTACCTCATTAGTGCCATTGTGCATGTGAGTTTTAGTACTGTACGTGTGTACCTGTAGGTTATTGATGCATCGGTGTCCCAGTCACTGCTTCTGTCACCCTGAGCTGATATATGAGGGCCTACTTTACCTCCCGCTCCCAAGATCCTTTGCTGCCTCTGGCTAATTTTTCCGCTGTGTATTGATGTAGAGACCAAAAGACCAGTGTCGGTCATGCCCTTTAACCCCACCCTTTAAAGTATGGAAGCCAGTGAATTTAAAATTTGCTGGCTTGTTGTTTTTACTACTGCATGAAGCGTAAGTCTACTTGGTTTTAATAAATTAGACTATTAATAACAACGGATACACAAGAAAATGTTACTGAGCCCCTAAGAATAAGCTCAAGGAACTGTGAAACAAAATATATCTGGAAATCTGTTCCCAACGCTGACATCTCTGTCACATGGAGGCTTAGCTAGACAGCACATGTTACACATCAGTCATGGCCCTCCGCTTCATTTGCAATGAGGCAATCAGTCAAGATGTCCCAGTGAGCACATGTCAACTGGTGGCAGTGATGGTATAGGCTGGCGGGGGTGAATTCTGAGTTTTTTGCTGGATAAATCGTCACTGGCAGCTCCCAGCAGTTTCTGCCAAAACACTTGGCCTCAACAACAAGCCAGTGCATCTATGTAGGCCTCCTTATTGGATAAGTTAAAACATCCCAACATCTTAATTTCATATTGACACAAACTCAGCTGTGAGGATAATTGTGGATTTGTTGCTGTGCACACTGAAACAGAGAGAGCGGGAGACGCAAATGGAGAGCGCTGGAGTATTAAATCTGATTAACCAATCAGATAACCCCTGTAAAGCAACATTTGTGTCTGGATGCAATTGCCATTTTGTGCTGAATGTTTAGCCACATAAAACCTGCTCAAAGAGCAGCGTAGCATATTCTGATTGCGTTGCATTCTGCCAGAGCATGTAAGTGCACTTCCAATCTACATTATGCTATTAACAATTTTCATTATGTTATATTCTTCCATGCAGTCTTCTGTATGTAAGTAATAAGTGAGCAATTTAGTCACATCAGTGAAAATGAGTTAGAGCCATGATTTGTTTTAACTTTAAGCAAGTCTGTAAACTGAGGCCTGTACTACAAAGTAGAATGACACTTCAGATTTAATCCACACTGACCCTGTCACTGTGGCAACTTATGCTATAGACATTGCCTAAACTAATCTGGATTAGGTTATGATTAAGAAGTATAAAACACCTACTGGCAAATCAATTAATGTTTCACTATTCCAGGAGACACCCTCTGACATCAGTGTATGAGGGACTTTTTTTTAAAAGATCTAAAGTCTTTGCCTTTCCCTGTTAACCATCAATAAGAAACATCGGTTATTAGTAGTGTTGTTGAAGGTCATACTACAGCAGAGAAGCAAGACATGAGCTGTCATAAAGACATATCTGATGACTGGAGGCATAGAGACAATTGTCACTTTTTATACAGGAATCTTATCAAGCACCTTATTGGATAAGTCACCCTTACATTCGAAGGCATCCCATCTATTTATTATGACAAAATGTCCCACATCCAGTGGAATTTCCCCGAAATCATATTTTCTGAGAAAGTGCTCCTACCAGTACATTTCATCCTTGTTATTGCCAAGCTAAATATCATGAAAGGTGAATATGTCCAAAAACCAGCTGTTTTGCCAGACAAACTGTCTTTATAGCAGAAATGACCTTGTGAGTGCATCTCAGGGTGAATATGGCTATGTGTGATAATACTCTGGATATCAAATATGTAGTATGTAAGACAACTTGATTAAAAAAGAATAGAACCAATCAACTACATATTTCATTAGAGAAAAGACACCTTAAAAATGTCTGTCCTACTTTTTCCCTGTTTGCTTCAACAATTTTATTCTCCATTAATAGTAAGTATTAATAATGTGATATGATCTGAAAACAGAGGGTTGGGACATACCAGCAGTTCTGTTTTTGATTGTGTTCCTATTAGTTTAGTGTGGTTATATTAGTTTAGGGGAGAAACCTGAACCTGACAGCTCACTGTGTGGTTCTTTCACGGTCTTCTCCCATCTATTTTATTTGTGTTTAATCTTTATAAGTGATTATATTTGCATTATTAAAAGTTTCTTGAACAGCAGCAGCATTTTGACAACTTGTTATAATGAATATGCTATGTGTATGGTATGTTAGGATTCTTGGAGCCATGGATTTAGGGACGGTACTTTGTGAAACCGGCTCATAAACTAGATTTATAACCATCTTTGTGTTACCGCTCTGCCTGATTGCCAATGTTAGGTTATGTAACCCAAATAAGACAGATACTGGTTATGTTGAAGCAAGTTCGACATAACCAGGTATGGCCTTGCTTCCAGTGTCTGAGGAGTAAAATGTCTTTCAACTTTTAGTCCAATAAGGAGAGATCACTTTGAAGAATTGAACATGATGGAAAAATGAATGTACTTGGTGATGAGGCTCTGATGACCCATCATGGCAGAAAGCAATACCAGTGGTGACAGGATTTAGGAGAGGCCCCCCTGGAGTCTAGACGCTGGCGGTGGTGAAGATGAAGACTGAGGCTTGAATAGAGCTGTCGCTGAGGTGTCTGATGTGGAGATGGGGAGGAGGTGGGTTGCAAGAAAGACAGCCTGAAAGGGAGAATGACAGAGAGCAAAGATTTTAACCATGCAAAGTAGAGGCTGGTTAGCTCAAAGAAGGCGGGCGAGGGGATCATTGGACTAGAGTAATGATGTCAGTATTGAGATTGACAGCATGGGAAAGTGCTAGACATGTAAGGAACGGAAAAAGCAGCCGAAAACCAAGAACAGCAGGCAGAGGAGTGATTAAAGATCTTCCTTATTGAACTTACGCAGAAGCTTCTTTTTTTTTACATTTAAAAGAGTCAACAGTTGTTGAATAGCTGCACTGGACTAGATATCAGAGAAAACCATGCTGAACAAGACAAGAAAGAAATGTAAATTTGACAAGTTGAGGTGGATTCTGAGTGTACCGTCACTCTTTTCGCAACAGAAGACTACAGTCTTGGCATTCAGCAGGTCTCCACAACTGAAACTGAATCACCGGACTTCTCGCCCTGATCGTGAGACATCACCTGATTCACAGCCCTTACTCTCTTACTTCTGCCATTTTCTCACAGACTGATTGAACCCATCTTCCTGCCTCCCTCCAGCTGGTGTCTCCACCACACACCAGATGGCTCAGATTGTCTGAAAAACATTTACCCTTTCAGTCTGAACGTGACAGAGTCTTTGCCAAGCATTCACATACTTATCACCAGTATGGAGGTGGCATAGTGGCTGAGTGGTTAGCACTGTCATTTCACAGCAACAAGGTTCAGAACTTGTTTCTGTGTGGACATTTTTAATCTTTGCCTTGTGTTTGTGCCGGTTTACTTACACCAATAAAAGTTGAAGATCAGACAAAATGTGCCAGTGCCTTTGCAATGATTGCCCTGGCCAAAATAGACTGGTACAAATTCTATCCCAACTTGCAAGTACCAACGAGAGCAAACGCAGACACAAGGGCATTTGAGCACAGGGTATTTGTTGATTCTGACTGACACAGAGCAAGCATCCAGCATGCCTAAACAACCCAGATATCCATTGGCAGTCAATGTCTCGTTTGTCATATTAAAAGAAGGAACAAAAAAATATTGGTTCAGCTATGGTTCAGCATTGATTGACTGATGCAGGAATCACTCAGCCAGAAAGGACAAACAAGGAGTTGTGTGTGTTTTTTCCCTTACTAGCACAAAAACCATTCCACACGAAAAGGGTCAATAGTAGCACAGTGATGGTACTGCAGTCAAACAATTTCATTGTATCTCTCTTTAAATCTGCACTTCAGCTATTTGGAATTGATTTACCATTGAATCTGAAAGTGAGCTGCTTAAAAGTTTGATCTGAAAACAAATATTTTAAGGATGTCTTAGGTGGTAAAATTAATCATAGGCCTTTGTTTGTTTCAGAATTGTTTCATATTGAGCAAGTTATATAATGACCAAATCAATACACGAGAAAAACTGAAATCATACTTGAAGAATATCAAATGAATGAATCAAATCAGTGAGAGAAGAATAGAAAATTAAATGAATAAACCCATAAGGAAATAATACAAAAATTATCTGTGAGAAATTTTTGACTATTGTTGTATGTTTTTTAAATTGCCTCTTGCAGGTTATTAAACTAGCAGACACTGGAACACCTAAGAGAAGATTACTTGAGAGCCCAAAGTACCTTAAGGCCTAATTATTCTTCCAAAAAGCCCTTTTTCTGTTTCAAATCCACTCTGGAAAATAAAGTAACAACAACAACAACACATGGTACACACTGTTGCATAGAAACAGACACAAAAATGGGGGAGGACAGAGAAACATCCAAAAGTGTAAGACCTTTATTTACCCATGGCATGACACTGGCCAGTGCAGGACACATAGGTTAATTGTCTGACCTTCTCTTACTGTCAGGCCAATGGGTGAAACACAGACACTCTACCAAGACCTAATCTGTGTCGGGATGGTAATGTTCAAGCCTCAAGCTTTAATTATGTCTGTGAGCAGCCGGAATAAGAAATACATTTAACAAACTTGGTTTGGCCTGCTACTCAGATAACTACCTTTACTAAACACAACTGGTTTTCAAAAGGAAAAAAAAATCTTTAATCTTTAATCTAATCACAAAAAAGCAAAGTATTCAGTGTAGCATCATGAGTGTGAAAAGAAATCGGTAAATTCTCCACTTTGCAGTAGGTAGATGGGAAAAATGATAAATTATATACAAAATTTATATTTTTTATATAAAATAAATCATCATCATTATTTCTATTTTATACATTATTATTAAAAAGTTGTTATTTTTCTACATTTCTATTACCAAAAACTTTCCAGTTTAGATGGCATTTGGAATTTGTTCATGCCAAGTTATAGTACTACTGTTCAAAATAGAAATTGTATTGTATATGGTAGAATTATTTATGCTATAAACCCAATCTTTACTGCATGTATCTGAGAATGTTTCTGATGATATAACCCACACATTTCCCAGTACTTCTGTGGTATATGTACCTCACTCTCTGGCAGATGTGAACTCATAAGTGTGGCTTGTGTATATGCTGACAGTCAAGCTTGTGCCGGAACCCGAACGCTATTATAGGAAAGGATGTCTCTGCCACTTTCATGTTAGTGTTTTACACAGTATGTTTCCATAAAGACCAAGCAATTTATAATGGCATATGAGGGACACTCCAGCTAGTGTGAGAAATATGAACATACAAAGAAGATAATAGAAATGTGATAATTAAGGTGTTCTGCAGAAATGTAAGGGTACCTTGATATGAGTCGTGCGAGCTGACCTTGGTCAGACATCTTGATACTTCAGACTTGTAATGGGAAGAAGTGAGGGATGGTTGATAAAATAGCTGGCTTTCAGCATTTGCCAGATCCATTATAATTTGAAGAAATGATGGCTTTTATGGAGTACTTTTAGTCCACTTTTATACCGTTTGAGTTGAGATAAAAGAGCCTTTCAAATCTTCCATGGAGAGATGATAGCAGCACAGTAATAGAGGTTAACACTGCTTCTTTCACCAGGTGTAAAGAAAATGTACAAATATACTGTAACAGCCATTACCTTGAAATTAAATTCATCAATATGTTGTTGTTTATATCACAGCCTGTAGCTTGCCTTGTGTAGAGGTATTATATAAAATCCCAAATTACTAAAATAAAAAATATTTGTCTACATATTTTTGTCAGAGAAGTAAGAACTACTGTCCACATACATTTTTGATATAGGGTCATTCATCGGGGTTTGCTCTTAGTACCTATGGAACTAATTAAAAGAAGTCCTTATGCCATAACACATAAAAAGCTTCATAAAAGCCTTTCTCAAGATACTGCAAAGCCTTTTTCTCTACATTTTATTAAGTATAGCATGGAAAAACGTTACCAGTGAATTAAGCCATGAACTTAATCCTATAAACATGTTTGGAATAAACTGGAATACTTACCAATTAATCACCCAAGACTTGTGACTGACCTTAACCACACTGTTGAGGTTGAGTTCCAAATTAATGAAATTCATCAACATGCTTTGTTTATGTACAAACCTTAAATTTGGATGTATTAATTCAAATGTCGCAGTTTGCGGTAGTCAAACACTGTATGGGAATTACTACATATATTTAACGCCAGTAAAGTGTTTACAGTGTTAAAATGCTGTTGCACATTATTGAATGACAAACTCATTGCCTAGTGATTTCTTTATTTGGTGGCAGTGTGTACATTTTCCACATTGCCTTATAATGCCTATAGCAATGCACAGAAGGAGGCAGGTGGCCAGCGACCTCTGAAAGCAGGTCCCTCTGGATGCTGGCTGATGACAGTAAAAACACGGGCAGAAATTGTATTAATCAGATTCTATAGCCATAATGTGGAAAATCCAGCATCTGTCTGAGCTTTATATAGAAGAGCCTAGGGCATGATAAACCTGCAGTCATTTGAATGGCACAAAAATATGGGCTTGAAATGCAACACTCTTCCCCTTGTGAATAGATCTCCCAGACTCCCTTTTGCCTTTTCCTTCCCTTCTCAACATCTCTGCTTAATTTTACTTTCCCTCCAATTTCCTCATTTGCTGTCTCATATACTCTCATGGTCTTTTTGCCTGCAGTTCCTGTCTTTCATCTTCCACTTACAAACCAATTGCCTGGGCAGCTACACCCCAAATCCATCTTTTTTTTCTTTTCTCTTTTTTTTTATCCTCCCACTTCTGCATTCACTCGACCACTTGACTTGTCCTTCTGTCATGTCCTAACTCTCAACAGAGACTCTGAGGAGTCTCTAGGGATGCGGCATAGCTCTCAGAGTGGGTAGGTAAGGTGCAGGTGAAAGAATATAAATAAGTGTGTTTTCTGTTGAATGATTAATACTTTGCTGAGTACTTAAGGTTGAATTTCAAACCAGATAGACAGGGGACATCACAAGACATTTCAGTCAGAAATGCTAATGAACCCCTAAGTCAAAGAAAAATTTTACAGTTTGATGCACATGTACTAACTATATAACCTAGAAATAATATTATTATTATGTTGATTTATTTGTTAGTCATAATAATCATACACACAAAAGATGCAAAGATTAATAAACAGTTGACGAGTAAGTTGACGAAATACCAACAGCATTATAGTATTACCTTGTATATCTGGATATCTGATACATTGACGTTGGCCCAGGATCAACATTGCAACTGAGTAGTCATGTTGTTATGATATCATAGCTTTGAAATATAGAAGAAAAAGAAAACAATGGTCTTTGTTTATATAAAGTCTATTCTGGAACAAATGGTGAGCATTTCAAACATTAATTAATGTATAATTGCAAATATGTTATTAACTTAGCCAAATTTAGGTAACTCATATTGGTTTGCCTGTGATTGTTTTTCTAGTAGCATTAGGTAACTTTTTTGGCTAATGCTAACCAAATGCCCAAGCAACAGGATTGGTCAGTTTCGATGTTGATCCTTAACCAACATGTAATGATGATGTAGGAACAACACCAACACAGGGGTGTCAGATAGTGTGTATTATCCATGTTTTTGTTGGTCACCAAAGGCAGAATTTCCATCTACTCCAAAAGTTTTCTAAAGGACCCATAGATAAACTGTAAGAGCAGGGTGCTGTAGTCCAACATGTCCTGTTTTTGTGGAAATTAAATTTACTCACCCAGTAAGTAGGTTAAGAAAGTTTTCTCCGGCCCTGTTTTAGTGTTTTTGCGGCCCACCGCACATGCAAAATATAGTGTTTATTTCTCCGTGCCTGTTGTGTAGCTTCACTGGGATTGCACTTAAAATACTTTTTGTAATTTTGAGTCTCAAAATTTTTAACATTTTACATTTCATACCCAAAGCTAAAAAAACCATAACATACTATAAGGATACTAAAAGGATCCTTTATTGTTTTGACCTTTGGAATAAAAAAATATGTTTGCAGCACAGAAGTAATTTGTCATATTATCATGGCTGGCCATTTGGGCTTCCCCCTGATACAATTGTTCTCCTGAATAGCCTGTTACTAAACTATAAATGTCAGTTTTAGGCCACTGAGATTACTTTGGGCCTCATTTGGAGTATTTGACAGAAGGATATTGTTACTTTTGACAATGTGGTTTCTAAAAGAGGTCAAAAGTTTGCTTAAGACACTTTGCATTAAATGGTTAATAGGTTCAGAAAGAAAAAGGACAAAAAAAAGGTCAAGAACCGTTGCTTTGCATAGTCAATAAGCAGGACTTCTGACACCCTTTCTTTCTCTATGCCTCACCACTTGAAGCTTTAGAAAGTTGGAATGTCCTCACTCCTCATTCTGTCACTTCCTTCTCCTCTGCTAACAGTTGTGACCTTTCATCTTTACCGTACCAATAATTGCAGTGCCTCAGGTACTGAGCTTTAACGGCCAGAGACGGAAAGAGGGAGAATGAAAAGAAAGATAGAATGAGCCAGGGAGACAAGAAATAGCTGTTACCCAAACCCTGAACAGACTACTGCTGCCCCAACCCCAACCCCTCCTCAATCTCTTGTCTTCTTTTTCCCCCACACTCACTCCTCTCCCCTCGTCTTTTCTCATTTCGATTGAAGGCTAATGTTCAGGTGCCACATGTCTCTGCCTCGTGAGCCCCATGCGAGTTCCGATTTGCCCTGTAGCACCAAAGACTTCTCATTTCACGGTGGAACAAAAAGGGTACACTCACAAAACAAATGAGGAAAAGGTTAACATATTCTAAGCACCTTATCTACATTAAACAACGACACGCCGTCTCGTCGACACAGGGCGGCTGTAAGACTGAACTTCAACAAGCAGACAGCATCCTGGCTGCTCTCGCTTACTTAAATTATGCGCTCTGAAAGAACTAATGCAGTGACTGTTTTCCCTTGCCAGTGGACCATAGTGAGCCTATTAAAATCACATTGCTTCTAGTCTTCCTCTATAATGTGCCTCTCATTAAAAGCCCATGGCGGCATTAAATGAACAGGCCTGCAGATAATGCTACGAACTCATGGATCTGATGCGGCTTGATTATGATATCAAAAATGGCCCCCTAAACACCATGACCAACTATATCAACAGACAATGAAGGGATTCATCAACCCTATCAGACTCGAGCTCATTTCATAGAGCGGCTTCAGGAAAATCATGAGCCAGTCTGGGTCACGCTGCATTCAGCCTCTGCACAATTGCTGTCGTGATTTGAGAAATGACTACAACGTTTTGAAGGGAATGATTACTCACTCCAGCATGTGTGGATACTTGCAATGTACCTTGTGAGTATAAATGTGTAGAACGCCATGGTCCTCGCGCAGCAGTTGGTTGTCAGGTGGGCACAATGCTTTTATTGGCATTGACCTGTGAAACAGAAGAGCACAGGTTCCCTTTTATTTCTATACAAAGGGAAAGTGGGAGACTCGAGTTACGTAACGCAGAGTTCAGATAATGCAGAAACACAAATGTCACTCAGCTGAAAGAAAAAGCTGCTTTGAGACTGGGTTAATTTGATCGTATTCATCTCAGTTCATCCTTGCCTATGAAATTAAAGCACCGCCCTCATTTATTATGTTATGGTTTTCTTAAGGTTTATGCAGGTAATTTCTTAGCGAGACACAGAATGAATGTCACCACATCTTTAACCTCTTTGAAATCACAAGCGACTATAAGGAAAGCCTAAATGATTGGAGCAACTTTCATTTATCGATCAGGAACAATACTTACAGTACAGCTGGACTGACTACTTAAATTTGCCATTTAAATATAATGTAGCCTTCTCCATTTTTCCTTACTGAAAAGAGAGGCATTGCAAGTTTCTTATTAGGGGTTTAGACAGTTTGATAGGACCATGACAGTTTGCTTTGTTTTCTCAGAACTTGTTTGACTATTCAGCATCCACAATAAGTAAATTATTACCCGTCTGCAATGGGAAATGGGGACTTAATAACAAAAACAATGCATTATTAAACTATGCAACTTAAAATAGAAAAAACTAAAATAGAAAAGGCACTAATTTTGAGAATTTATGTTCTGAGTTTACCACCATTAATCCCCAAACAAAGTCAAAAGCACCCCTTTCTCATCTTTAGTTGCTTTGTACATGTACAATTCAACGAAAAATATACTGCTTTGGCAAAATATTTTATCGTTATTTCTTTTTTTTGTTTGTTTGTTTGTTTTGCAGACAGGTACATGTACATGCCTCTGAAGGACTCTCCTCTCAGTTATTAGCCTTTAACCCACTCTATAAGTAGGCATTGGTGATAAAAAAGTACAGATAATTATCGTGAAATAACATTTTCTTCTATAGAATGTCAGACACGGTCAATATGAAGTTGGTAAAACACATTTCATCCATTGTTTTCATGGGCAACACAAAAGGCAAATGACAATGAGTGCCACCCCAAACCAATCATGTGGTTGGAACAGCGTTCGAGCCAACAAGGTTGATGGAAACAGTGTAGGAGGAGCAGCCGGTATCATGCCAAAATGATTGTCTGCTAAAAAAACAAAATTTGATTTCTCATATTTTAACTGTTCTAAATGAGTTGTTGGCCTATAATCTGCACAATATCTCAAACATATCTCTCATAAATGATATCAAGTCATTTTGACCCAGAAAGAACATTCCTCTGACAAGGTCGAAGCTGCAATCTGATTTTAGGAAAGTGATGTTTCTCCAGGTAAAAAATGTCTTTCACATCAAAAATGTCTTTTCGAGAAAGATTTGGTCCAGACGGGCACAGAAATTGGAACACGTATAACATCACAGTTCTATAAAGATATTTTAAGTGGCCAAAAAGTACATTATTGATTATAATGTAGTTGCAATAATACAGAGTCATAAAAATACTTGCAAAGCAGATAACTTCTTTATTTTCTTTATAACCCCTTGGTTATATATTAACTACAGTCTATTTTCCAAATTAAAAAAAGGTATTAGACATTAACAGAAAAGGACATCACTTTTTGAAGCGACACTGGAAGTACGTAAACATTTGTTGTACTGAAGCTATGTACATCAGAACATTAGGAGTGTGAGGGAGGTAAAAGACAAAATGAAATCAGAAAATGTAAACGAAAACTCGAGTGTTAGTGAAATCGACACCCCAATGGACACAGCGCAAGGCTAAAAAGACAAGACGAGTAGCATACACTGCTAACTGCCTCCAAAGCATGTTCATGAGGTTACACCACAAATCGTCTGAATCTGAAGTGCCTGCAGTGCCATTGTTGCACAGTGCACAGATGACAGTTTACCTGTATAATGTATCACACACGCAAACACACAAAACATTACGGTCCTGGGCCCTTGCTCCTGAACCATGCTTTATAACAAAAAACCAAGAGACTGAGTGACATCACAAATTGTCTTCTTCTGGGGAGCAGTTGAAAGAAGAAGAAGACGATTAATATCTAGAAGAATTTAGTTTTCCACTTTGTTCTCTTGTAACACCTAAGGTGTTTAACTGATCAGAACTAAGATATTAGTTTGTTATATATACCAGTGTGTTTTTTAAATTTAAAATACCGTTGTATAAGGTTCCACGGTACATACAGTACAATCTTATCGCTTTACTTAGCAGTAAAAAGGATCCTTTAAGCTTCACTGAAATAGTGATTTAATTTAGATCAACGGATACCTCTCAATTTCAACTGATACGAAAAGTCATGTTATATTTTTATTATCATACTAACATTTTTTCCATAATGCTCAGTCCATATTGCTATACATGTTTTCCTTTTTTTTTTTTTTTTAAACGAATCTAATGCATCTACCACCGGTTAAAAACAACAGCATATCAACAGTGAAAATAATATTAAATCACATGTTCTTACCCTTTTTTAAAAATAATATCACCATAATGAAAAACGATAATTTGTCAGTGAAATAACAGACATGTCAAAGCTGAAATGACAGTCAGAGACACAAAGCCTTTAATGGTACCAAAATACTCTTCAGGTAGAAGTCATTGTTGGTGTTTTCCTTCCTTCTCTTTTCTAGCTCAAGATTAAGATCAGTTATCACTGAGCCGAGAATGCAAATTGTTCATGATCCAAGCAACCGAGTGAGTTAAAATCTTATGGAGTAATGTAGTATATATAACATATCTGCATACAGCATCAGATTTAAATGATTTTCTTTGTAGAAACAAGTTTTTTGGACCATGGCTGAGCCCCTTCAAAGTCATTGGCCCAACATCACTACATCTATCATATATAAGAATATATAAATATGTTTTACAAACTGTTACGTCAAATAGCTCTAGAGCAATTTCATCATTAAAGCATATAAAACATTGCAGCTTGTTATTATAAGGTTTTTTCACTGGGTTTCACTTCATAATATCAATGAAATGTTCCCATAAGATGTTTTCTAGATCACTGCTCATTTGCAAAATTTAATAGCCATATGCAGGAGAGTGCTCTTACAAAAAAAGGTTTAACTGAGTACACACTAGCACGCTCAGGGCAAAAGGTTCTCAGCCTTGTTTCAGTTTTTTTAAGAGTCTGTGGGATTATATCAATAACGAGCCTACTCTCTTCACTCTTTGTTTTTCTTTTATTCAAATGCATGAAAAAAAATACTCTTGCCTGTTGCTGTTGTACGCTTATATGTGCATCCGGTCTACAAATAGCTTTTACTACATCATGAAAGTTCCTCAAAAAAAATTGTCATTAAATTATCAGCATGAGGCATTTAACCTAACAAATGCTTTTTCCAAATAACTATTTATCAGCGTAAACCACATCAATCTCCTCTCAATGCAGCTATTCTCTGCAATTATCATTACTGTGTGCACATTTGCTAATAATTTATTCAGTAACTTTATGTACAGCTGGGAAATATAAACAACCAGAGCATGGTAATGACCTCATTAGTATTTGCATTCAGAAACCCTGAACAGACGAGTTTTCAACAGAAAACTTGTTTAGTAAAACGGAAAATGGCAGAAATATGACAAGAAGACCTGTGGCCTGGAAATGATCACGAAGTGGAGAAAAGAAAAATGTTAATCATGGCAGAATCAGAAACTGCCTCTGGAAAAAGACAATAGACTGATAGACAATACATAAGATCCTTATTAGATAGACTTTATTTCTGTGGCTCACAAAATATGTAGCTTATTCTGCTGGTTCCCTTTTGGCCATTCTCCGGATTCTCTCTCCAGCGGCCCTCGGGTCAAAGAAATGTCTGTGATAAAATGTCATGATGAAAACAGAAAAATGTCACTCTTGTTAGTACTGAAATGCAGCTTGAAATTTAATTTTTGTTTGCCTTGCACACGCTTCCCCAGACACACAAACACATAGATCTCTGACCTATTTCAATATTAAAGAAAGAAGAAATCCTTGTTTGCCTGACTATGCATGTGCAGATATTCACATGCTGGCATAGATGTAAACAGATTTTGCATGAACACACATGCACGCATGTACAGATAGATTCTCCGGCTTTTTGTCAGTGAAGCCAACAGTAGCAACAGTTGAAAGGCACACAGACAGGAGGAGAACACATACTCTGCAGACAGTTGCGGTTGAAACAGAGTGAGTTTAGTGAAGAGGAATTTATTATGCAGATGTTTTTAAATGACATGAAGACATATATAGGTTAGAGAGAGACATATTGAAGGTGAAGATGGTGTCTAGAGACTGCAGCTTGTTGTGCTGGCAGAGTTGGAGGGATATTCAGAGCTGGAATAAGACTTTTAATGAGAGTTATGAAGCATACAGGTTTACTCGGCTGTATCCTTTATTACTTGGAGAAGTGATATAAATGTTAGTGCTTGATATTCAGTGTAATTGTTTTGGCTTAAGCCACACTTGAGAGTAATTCTACTGATGGCAGTGTATCAAACTACACAACACTTTGAGTCATATGAAGTTGCAGCATTGAAAACTTTCCTAAGTCCTCAGAGGATGAAACCTGTGGCGATCCATCAAGTTCTCCTCTGGCTCCAAATGAGGTTAACATTTACTGTGAAGACCTACTGGATAGGTTACCATGGATATCCATTTGAAATATTTTTTCTTATCAAAACAAGTATATTTAAAATATATGTCACTACTCCACTGACACAGTACTTTATACAGACAGTTATGATTTTCAGTTATTGCCCCATTATCATGTGATTTACTAACTCTTGTAGTAAACACCCTGGTTGGCAACAGACCCTATTTTATTCATGCACAATAGGCTACTAGGACCTAGAAACTGGCTCACCTTAAATAGAATAAAGCATTAATGTTACTTTTTCCCTTTCTTTTGAGATATTCTTTCCCCTTTTGCCGTTACTTTTAAAAACCTGTAGTTTGTGTGATACATGCATCCATAAGTTTTGTGTATCTATTTAATATTACCAGAGTTGCCAGACATAACACAGTTTATTCAGAAAATCCAAAGACTACATACAATTTCAACCCATCTGTCACACGGCCTGGAAACCCACAATCGGATTCAAGTGGGATGTACACAGCTCTTTGAGGGCAGACAGAGCAATTAGATGCTGAATGAATTATGTTACTATCTTAACTGTTGGTGTCATTGCTTCACCACTTTTGCTCTTTTTACATGGAGCGAGAGACATGGAAAACAATCTCTCTTTTTGAGGCCTTTGTTAGTAAATGTGTATTCCCCTGACAAGTTGGCGAGTGGTTTTGGGTGTTTGCTGCCAATCGCTGGTTAAACTTGTCACAAAGGGTCGGCTACACCAAAACTTTCTTCATTATAGTTTTGGGAATCTAGTAGTTTGTGTGGAATATGCCAAACTGTCTCTCTGAGCTGTTGTAAAGCTCGAAAAAGTGCGACACAAACTGAAAACAGAAAACATTCACTTTCAGACTAAAATTGTGACTTACCACTGGAACCAACACATTTCAAAGGGTGCAACTTTTACTTTGAGGGCAAATGTTCTCCATTAATGCTTTGTCATGCTTTCCATCAATGCTTGAAATGTCATTTGGGACAAATCAACATATTTCATGCTAGCCACTTGTGACCGTGGGAACTTGTTAGCAACCACAGCAATGACAGGGAGATTTTTGGTACAGCAGCCCCTTGGCAACCATTTTCATGCTAGCAACTGCCAGGAAGCACTGGCGACTATGCTGCTTGGGAAATACACATTTTCCCCACGGAACAGATTATTAACAGATCTTTATGCCCGTGTGATTAATGTCCAAGTTAACTGTCTACTAACAACTTTCATCCCAATTTCCTAAACAGTTCCCTTTGTTAAACTACCTTCAGCCAACTCTTCAACCTGGTGAACCAAGTCACGGACCGTAGTGTGACTTTAAACTAAGCAGCAACAATAAATACTCCAAGAACTGCAGAAGTACATGCCAAACAGTATTATATTCTTTACTAAATACTGAGACAATATTTTTTCACCATAAGTCATTAGAAGGTTATGAGCAAAGTTCACTCATTCTGATGAGTGTGCTGGTGGTCATTTCAAAAATAATTTCATAATTATGTAGATATTAGTCCTCAAAAAAAGGTAGTTTGAGGGTTTGCCTACCTGTGCTAGAGTGATTAACATGGATGAGGCAGGCCTGAGGGGTCATTCTGTGGTGAACTTAAGCTGCACTCACATTGTTTTGATTCAGTTATTTTGTTATGTGTTAGGGGAGGAGGTAATATAGTTTCCTCAGACAAAATTAGCCGTTTGTCAGCAAGTTTTAATCCATTTTTGGTTCGCTGTAATTATGGCTTGTTCTTTGGTTAATTGCACTGACAGTCCCTCAAGAGATTCTGATATTTATTTATTTTTTCTTTTTAGCTAATGTTTTTTTAATGACTTTGAATGAAACACTTCATATGAATTTTGAATCTTAAGTTATATGTCTACAAGGCACTTTAATTCATAAGACATCACAGCTATGAGCTGCTACCATATTTCAAGTGTCACTTGCATGACCTACGTTGCTTCCCATAAATGGGACATTCTGCCTCCAACCAGAAAACATTCTAATGCCATTTTCTAGGCTTCAGTTCATCTCCAATATAAACCCATGAGCATGTCATTACTCACTATATCCATCATTGTATACAGTCAATGCTTTAAGTGCTCAGTCTTGCTGAATTTTTTACCCATATAGCAGAATGTTCTAGCTAAAAGGTAACTTGATTGCCATGGGCATGGCATCAATGTTTCACAGGTAGTGACAGCATTACACTTGACACTTACACTTACATCCTCTTCCAGTTTTTCCAGATGACTTGTTTTATATGTTCTCATGAATATATTGTGTTCACGTTTGCACATTCCCACCTTATTAAATATGTGTACACGTGTGTATGTGCACGCAGTGTGTAAAACAAAGACAAAATAAATGTGTTAATTTGCTTCCTTGCAAGGATCAATGCCCATAAAGCCCTGTTCTTTCACATCATAATGCTAACTGATGCACTGTCTAGACAAGTAAGAAGTTTATTCTGTGGAAAATGTTAAAGTGTGGTTTCTGTCTAACAGTTGTAGGGTGAGGAAGTTGTTGACACGGGAGAAATTCTTGCCCTTCTAAAACGTCAAGCCTCTTAGATGACAGCATGCTGCAAAATGTGCATTTTTGTCAGGCCAAATTGTAGCTATCAAAGCTACTTTCATGGATTTGCTTTTCAAAAGCATGTCTGTCACAGCTTTGCTGACACTGATGCACTTCTCATGGAGTGTCATTTGTGAGTTTTTATTCTTGATTAAATCACTATTTGTTCAGAGTTCGAGTAGGGAAAAACAAGTCATTTGCATAATCTCACCCTTCCGAAACACACACTACTTCCTAGCGGCTTGTCTGGCCTGAGAAGTGATAAATAGTAGGAGAAAATAAGACCCATACGATGAAGCAAATATAGCTAAAAAATCTCAGGCATTTGAAACAAATCAGACAAACAGGAATATTTTCATTTGCTGATTTAAAGCTCGGTAGATTGTTGTGGATGTCGGTTAAACAAGTATCCACAACCCACAACTGAAATTCAAAATAGCTAATAGCTGAAATTCTCATGTTATTCTTTTCAAGACTTATGCAAATACTGCAAAACAAATTCATATACACAGAAATAGCAACTGACAAGCATATGCATTATTCCATGGAGCGTGTATGCCCACATTATATGCAAATGTTCTGGACCGAGTGTATGTGTGCTGCATATTTCCTCCTTGTACCAGACTCTTCGTGTTCTTTATTTAACCAGAAAATACTTAGCTTTAGTGATTCATATAAGCGAAGAAATAACCCTCACTTCTGTCAGAGGACTTACTGAATGTTTATGGTGGGGCCAGTTTTACTGACTGCTACAGAGCCGCCAGCGCCGTTGCCAAATTCACAGGCTTAATACATAGATCAAAAATCTCCAAGGCAAGGCGCCTTCAGCAACTCACAGCATGCAATTAGCAAAGAATAACAATGCCATGTGGCGTGTAATTAGCAACGGGGGATCAACCTCTTCCCCACTTATTACCGCAACCTGACCTCACAAGTACCAAGAAAGTCAATTTAGGAATGTAAAGGCTGCAGTATCACCAGAAAAGCTGTTCAGATTCACAAAGCCTTCTGACCTCAAGAGGCCCTGACCAATGGAACTGCTAATAAAGTCAACTTATGAAAAGGAAAAAAAAAAAAAGCCTGCCATTTCCCTGGCTAATAATATGTTTATGTAGAGAGGCATTTGTCTAATGAAGCAGTTTTAATTGCGCCTTCCATTATTGTTTGCTCTCCAATTAAATCCACTTTGGCTAATCCTAAAGAACCTTGGCCATATTTCCCCAGACAAAACGCAGCTGTTGCTTAATGCTAGTTTTCACATTAACCTCTTGTGACCTGGTCCTCAGTGGTACTGTTGCTCTTCACCAAGCTAATGCACATTTGATGCGTATTTTCACTTTTATACAAAATACCTTTTATATTTTTATTTATCTTTACACCTGCAATGAACCTTCAGAGTCCGGAAAGAGGAAAAGGAGGCATTCAGCATAAAGCAACAAAGATGAACACTAGCCATCACCCATCTCATATACTGAAGTATCAAGTGTATATCGCTCTTACGAACATGATGATGAATGTTGGCAGCAGTGTCACAGTGAGTGTAGCTCTCGTTCTCTCTGCAAGACATACACCACGAAAAAGATGATGAGAAAGTTTGCTGCCACAACCTGGCAACAGGCTGAAACGGATAAATCTGATGCGGCTGAATTATTTGCATTTTTTAAAAAATGTCAGTATAAATTCTAAATCGTTTTCACAAAACCCGCTTGAAAGCAATATAAAGCTGGTTTTTGCCAAACAAGTAGTTAAACCCAACTCCCTTGCATGAGAGCATGAAGTTAATCCATTGTTAATTACCATCATTAAATAAGCAGATTTTTGTACTTGGATACTAATAATACTTTTGTGCTTTTGGAAAACGACTCAGCATGTTACTCAGGAAATATGCTTTCCACCATGAAGCTGCCTAAACTTTAAGTTATCTGCAGCTTAAGTCTCTGACTCGCCTTCTGCAACCCCAACCGAACTAACTTGCGTTTTTTTCCACACTGAGAATGTGTAGGTCACACGCCTGCAACTCGCTTTGCAGTTGAGCTGTCAAAACAAAGTCTAAATTAATTTATGTGCTGAAAGGTTTTTTGTGTGTAGCATCTGTTTGAGATACACGGCATAAGGAAATGTGGTGTTTGCAGCACGAAGTTTACAATGTTGTCTTGCTCATAACATCCAGTCTGCTTTAATAAATTATTACCTAAAGTATCTTCATAAGTCAAATTGTAGTGCCATCCTTTCTTGTTTTCTGTCTTTTTGTACTTTTTCATGAAGGCTAAAGAAAGAAAAAAAAGGTCAGGGAAAATTACAAATGAAGCACTTGAATCAATCAATGCAAATACATACACAACAGTGTATGTAAATATCAAAAATATCAGCAGAAAGTTGGTTGACAGCACTAAGTATGTGGTAGTTAATGACCCTTATATGGCTACAGGCCTAGCCTTATAGATAATATAGTGCTTTTTATTACTGAATAGCTGAGTCTAATGGCGAGCATGGCTCAGTCCATGTCCAGACTTGCTTCTTAATTGAAAAGCTGGGTACCCCCCGTTGCCCACCCCACACACACTGGCACCAGCGCAGACACAGTGACACTGATATTCTCTAGACACACAAACTTACGCAGACACATGCAGCCGTATCAGTCATAATTAAACTGCTTCCCTGACAGGGCCTCTGAGATTAAAAAGTCTAGGGGAATGAATTTCGCTGTCACCTTCAGCAAAGGGCAGTTTTCAGACACGGGGAGACAGAGACAGAACTCCTCTGTCAGATCCTTCCAGCTGCAGCCAACCAGGTGATTAGACGGCTAATGTTAATGGGGTAAAGGCATCCTGCAGAGTCACCAGGAGCCAATATCCTCCCTCCTCTGTCCTGAAAAACCTGATAACCATACAAAGATGTGTGAGAGGTCCACCTTTGATGATTGCATGACTGTCCGTCAGGCCAGAATGGCAGGACTCACACTGGCATCCAAGAAGTGGCATAGACCCAGGCTGAGATAATCATAGTTTCACTGGAAATGAAACATACAGAGCACTGCACATGATTATACAGCTGCTGTTTTCTGTAAAACCGTTGTGGAATTCATGATAATGCATAATATCCTTTGTGATGTTTGGGTGAAGTAGGGGCTGCTGACATTGTTGCTGTAGGTACATACTAAATACTACACTTTGCACTAATAGAAGGGTCATGCTTCTGGCATCAATGTTAATATCACACTGGTCCTTTGTAAAAGGTTTGCGATATGCTGCCAGATGTAAGATGATTATCATTCATGATTCATAAGATAATGTAGCCCCTATTTTTTTTTTTATGCTTTAAGTGTCTAATCTCATTAGTGGTGCTAATCACAACCTCTTTTTATATTTGTCACGATCCTGGGTCTTTTGATCCAGCGTTTTGAGTTTTAGTTTATTTTTGATGTTTATGGTTAATGTTTAAGTTCATTTGTTATTAGATTTCCCTTGTGTCTTCTAGCCCTGTGTTTTAGTCCCCTTTGCCCTTCATGTGTTTCATGTCCGTGTCTCATGTTGTCATGTCTACATCTCATTATGTTTCCCGTTTTATTTTGAAGAGGTTCTGTGTTCCTATGTTCAATGTGTTTAGTTTTACACTCCCCTTGTGACGTCGTTATGTTCATGTGTGTCAGCTGTTTCCCCGTGTGTTCTCACTTCCCTCATTAGCATCCCTGTAGGTATTTAGTCAGTGTGTTTTCAGTCATTCCTGGTCGGGTCGTCTGCTCGTCCACGTGACATCTTCAGGTATCCATGTCAGTTCACCATGTTTTAGTTTTAGTTCACCCATGCCCTTGGTTTGTATTTATTTTCCCAGCCTTAATAAACTGCTCGTTTTCTGTTAATCCACGTCACGTTCTGTTTTTGGTCTGCACTTGAGTCCTTTTTCGCAACACATACAGTCTTCTTTTGCCAGACTGTGACAATATTGGATTTTTACAGCTCTAACTTGGTTAAAAGCTAAGCAAGGGATTTTTTTTTTCACTACAGTTTATTATAGAAGAACTGTTTCATTGCAGTCTACATCAATGAGCCAAAACATTACAGACATCTGTACCTAATATGCTGTTGGGCCTTTCCTTTACACCAAAACAGCACCAAGCAGCTAGAACATGTCATTCTCCTATAACAATTGTTCCTTGTCATAGTCTCTCAGGGCTTTACACCAGGGCTTTTCTGCTATAAACATTAATTATGAGAATTGAGAGAACTCAACATGCGCCATTGTTATGAGACAATCAGCCTTATGTCAACTGTGAGTGGTCAGAATGTTTTGGCTGCAGAGGATATGATAGCCAGCCCTGCGAGAAACTGGCGACTTGTCAAGGGTGTAGAACTGGGATTGCCTTGGAAAAGCCAAAGAAAATGGACGATGGATATGATGGCCACCTTAGTGAACCATGGATGCGCTGTGTATCAAATAGTTGTTCCCTGTGCGTGCAGTCTGGATGTGTAAATTATAATAATTCTGGAGGACAGTTATTTGATTTTTGGCCGATGAACACTAGTTAACCCTGATGCCTTATTTGCTTGCTTATACAAGCTGAACCTGTTGGCAAATACTGGCTGACTGGTTCAGTTTGCCTGGAATGCTTGTGCTCCTAGAGTGTTTAGTCTTTGGCAGGAATTGATTTCAACTTGAGGCATTCATGCCCTTCCACACTCCAAGCCTAGAACAAGCATTGGTTGTGCATTTAAAGTAGAGGAAGCTTAAGCACTTCTTGATAAAATCTAACATTGTCAGTTAGGTTGATGTACTGTTGTGTACAATGACCATATTTGTTTCTCTGTACATTGTACAGACCAGGATGCAACCAGGATGATAGTGTGTAGTCTGAACCTACCATCAGTGCATACATCCAAAACCAGATTAAATTTGGCAGCTGTGCCATCCATAACTGATTGGGGATTTGGAAGTCAAGCATTGAACATGCCCTCAGAAATTACGCGCTTTCTTTGCATGAGAAATTAAGAACAGGACTGATGTATGTGGCACGGCAGCACATTGTTTCGTGCAGTAATAGCCATGCCTTTGTGAAAACTGTATTATGGTGGTGGTAATATTTTACCATTGGCTAAAATAGTTTGTGATGATAAGTTAAATTTTCCTTTGGCCTGAAATTGTTTAAAATTCACCCTGGTTTGTCTGTGTTTTTACCACTGGCAGAACACAACACAGCCTCATAACCTTGGCTTTAGAGAGACTCAAATTATATTGATTGCTTCACTGCCACATGACTCATTTAGCAAGAGAATTAACGGTTCTCAGTTTTCCACTGTTTTTTTTTATTTTTTTATTTTTTAAAGCCTACTAAATAATATACTATAATAATAGTTATAATAAAGGCCTATGTTATTAAGGCAGTAACAACATCCATGGAAGAAAATTTCACATAAATTTTCAGATAAAACTTTAAGTGGACTGGGTTTTGTAAATAATACGTCTTGACTCCGAACAACTCGGGATAATTTGCAGTTACTCTGGTAGCAGATCTGTAGCACTCTAGCTGACAGCTGATGTCTGCATCTTCATTAAATTAAGTTATAATGACTAAAATCAACCAACTGTGCATTATTCACTAGAACATAGGATACTCAAAATGTTTTGTCAGCAGTGCTAAACAAATGAAATTTACATTTCATTAGCAGTGAATGCTAAAATCTTGAACATTCCATAACCATTTCCACAGAGCAAAATCAAGACAAGCTTGATTGAATCAAATTATATAGTGGGATATCTCCTGTGTATAGAACAGTTTCACTGAAGAGCTTTTATGGTGTTCAATCTGCTAAATGTATAAGCTACTCCACATGGCTGAGAATAATTGATCTTGATTGTAGATTTGATTAAGTCTCTTTCAGGAAGTCAGTGGAGAAAGACTTTTTTTTTTTTTTTACTCGGATGATTGTCATGTAGTAGCACAGCGTGACAAAACTAAAAATAATGTAGCGGGGCCATTTTATTGTCTTTTCTCATTAGTCGCTCCCAGCCCTGCTGACAAAGTCTGACACATTCTCATTTTACAAGACTGTGCAGAACTTTCTGTGATGAAATCTAACTAGAGCAATCACCACACACCCTTTGGCTGTGACTGTTCTGGAAGACCAATAAACCCAAATGACAAGATGCCAACCAAACCCTTTTGCTGGGACTCGTCTGCAATAAAGGAATAAAAGAACTTTAAGGAAATCAATATAAAGTGCTTGTACTTGATTAGAGCCTTGGCCTCTTCTATCAGAGTTCATGCAGACAAGACCAGAAGCACAATGTGGAAGGTCAGCAGCATAACTCAGTCTTCCCAGTTTTTCTGGGCGATGGCACCACTTACAAAGTTGAATATCCATTCAAATAAAAGCCCACACGGCCAACAGCCAAACATATATGCGGAGAATGAGAAAGCACATGTGTGCAGTGAAATTGCTTTCAAGCCGAGTTAGTTCAATCACGCAAGTGATACACGCAGTCAGAAGTCATCAAAGTACATGACAACAAAGATAACATGAAAACTTTTCTACTGATGTTTAACAGCGATGAGTTTCCCATTCTGCTTTGTATGCTGCGGGGTTTGCGTTGTGAAAAATGTCTATCAAACTTCAAGAAAGACCATTTAAATTACTCCAAAGTTGGACCTGACTGAGAATCGTTTTATTACTTTGAGCTGAAAGGAAATTCACTGCCCTCAAGCTTAATGAGAATGAAACCGCAGTAGAGGAGTCAGAAGAGCCATTCCCATTCCCCCAAGTGACGAGTGACATAACCTGGAGATTTAGAAAATGAATT
Source organism: Etia nguti (assembly GCA_015106755.1). Taxonomy (NCBI): domain Eukaryota; kingdom Metazoa; phylum Chordata; class Actinopteri; order Cichliformes; family Cichlidae; genus Etia; species Etia nguti. Next base: position 28,422 of record VUQG01024651.1, on the reverse strand, counting down.
AGAGCATGCCCATCATGTGTAGTAACATCAGGGTTTTTTTTCCTGGTATGTGGTATCCTATATGTCTCTGTAATGGTTCACATGATAGGATGTTAAAGTTATGTTATATAAAATCAAGCCATTCAATTATTCAGTGTATTAGCATTTTTGCTAAGCACATATTTCTTAGCTTAGCATGAAATGCTTTTATAATAATATTACATTGCCAGTGACTCATTATCTGGTTAATTTGTACACTCAAAAAATAAAATAAATAAATAAATAAAAGGCTGACTTTAACTAATTTAATTATAACTTGACATGTAATTTTGTTACATTAGTACAATGTGAAATGTTAAATTTAATGGAATCAAGTCTAATGACATTTATTTAACTGATATATTTTCAGTTTATACCGAGCACATTTTTAAAAAATGATTATTACAGTAAACCTTTGATTTTATACATCTCAAATGCATTTCTTAAAATTGTTGCTTCATGTTTATTGAGTCTGAAGAGTCATCTTTTTGAGCGCACCGAATTGTGGTTGCTATACACTAATTCTGTACATTTTGACCGGTGATACATAATTATGTCAGTTTTATTACTCTGCAACATCTGAGGCTTATATTTGTGGTTTTCCTTCTATGCTTAGAAAGATTGTGTTATCTATTTAGTTATACAGTTTATAATTCATTAAGAAAGTGATGGTGGTGGTGAGAGATTTAATGTAGAGTAGGTGCTCTGTGAATTTAATTAAAATTTTTATGTACAGTAATTTCAATGCAGAAGGAAAAAACTATATAAAAGTTAAGCAGTCAAGTCAGGTGTACAGTTATTGCCACTCTTCCTCGTCCTGCAAACAACCCACTTTTCTTTAGTACCTTAACCATATTGAGAATTCTCTGTGTCAAGTGAGGATTTGCCTTGAATCATCTGTATCACCCAGTGACTGTAAAGCTGGGTGGTGCGTAGTGTGACACTAGACTTAGTTAATCAGAACAGAAGCCCCTCAGGTAACTTTGCTCTTAAACACCTCATGCAAATCATGTCATTAATGCTCTTTGCTTTAGATTACATCAAAGGGTCGCTCATTTTTGCTGTAGTATAATTGGCACATAAAAGCTATGCGAGAAATGTAATTTTAGCAGTGTTGCCTGCCCTATCATCATTTATCAAACATTCATGTAGTCATGCATATTCATTATGGCAGATGACGTTCTTGCATTCTAAATGTTCAATGATGATCTAAGAAAGAATTAAATTAGTGGGCAAACCATTGCACTAAAAATAAATTTGCACAGACATTTTCTGTATGGTGTCATACAATACGTAATTAGTTACTATGCCATTTACAGACTGTACTGTGGGGCTTCTGTGTATTTCTCTTTCTTTTGACATCAGCTAACAGGAGATGGATGCCTAAAAATAGGACAGCATGCATTTCGCTTCAACATGGTGACATTGTTCCCTGAGGAAAGAAAGTCAATAAGATATGAGTTTGGGCATTTATTTTACAGCACATAAGTCTCAAAAATAGTTTTTTTTTTAGGTCTGTTTCATTGAAATTAAGTTTCAGCAACTGTTCCCTCAAGCATCCAAGTATGGAGGAACTTAATTATGTGTTTAGAAATTATCCAGATACATTGAGCTCAGTACTGAATGTAGTCCTTGGGCTTCAGACATCATTTACCAGATTGATTGTGTTGGAGTTGTAACTGTATAAACGTCTCATCAAGTAAGCACACACAGTTCAGGTTTTTGTTAGAGACTTTTCACGCATCCTTTTTTTTGCTTTTTTGGATTTACATTAAACAGTTATTGTGTCACTCCTACTGTCCCTTTCTAAGCCTTAGTCCTAAGTCTAGTCGGCTACAGAGCTCGTAAGTCCCTACAGTTGTAACTACCACAGGTGCTTTTCTGTGTAGTTAATAAACAGGTTTAACACGTGTTTCTGAACATGAAATTCATTTAAACTATACAAAGTTTTATTAATTATACCTACTGTATGTTGATTTCCTTAGTTTCATTTGTAAATAAGATCCTGCTATATACCCTATAATAAGTGATCTTTAATCAAATAACCTTTCTGCATCGACCATGGGCCTGACTTGCCTTGTCCATCTCCTACTGAGGCACCAGCTGTGCAGACTATGGCATAAACCTTTGCCATGTGTCCTAGCCTTAAAACCAACAGACCATGTATAGGTCATCCTGCCCTCTGAGCCGTTACTCTTTTTCCATGATTGTCAGTGAAGTTGATGCCAGGAGCAATTGTAGTTTTTTTTTCTGCTGGCAAATAAAATAAATACATGCGTACATAAAAACATACAGGCTTTTTCTTATGCTGTGCGATTCAGGTTTGCAAGGACATATAAATACATAAATAAATGAATAAATGCCTACTTCTTTATTTGTCTTAATCATTTTAATCTTACTTTCACAATGCACTTGACAGTGTGCTTCACATGATGACAAAAAAGCTGATGCAGGGGCCGCACACTAGAGCAAGGGGAAAAGGAGAGGAGGGAAGGTGTGGGGCGGGTTGTGACAAACCCAGTCAGTTCATGCTCACAATGCATCTGTGCCTCATTCCGCAGGGAGGTGAGGCAGAGAGTCAGACTCCCTTGCTCGTCTGGCCTGCTATAACCCTCGGGCCAAAGTGTGACACGAGCAGTCTCAGATGGGAGTGCATGTCAAGTGTGCAACGGAATACCCAAGGTGCCAACAAAGATGTAAGTGCCCTCAAGCATAACTAGGAAGTCTGTGAGGTGCATGTGAGGGAGCATGTTCTATTGATAAAGCGACTCGGACCAGGTTGTTATTTAAAGCAATGTCCTCCATTAAACCTTAACCCATGCAGGCACACAATCATATATTATTAGAGCCCTTAACTAAAATGTTGATTCTGCATGACGTGATCTCTGCGAGAGTGGTACTGGAAACAGAAGCCCATGGATTCCTTGGGGACTACTGGCAGCTACATTTTGCATCAAAAACATTTAGGGCTAAATAAATAAATAGGTCAACAACTGGAGTTAAACCTTTTAGCAAATTATTGTGAATTCAGACATGTAAAAAGATACCACGCAACTCCTACGGGTTTAAATGCAAAAATACTGAAAATTGCACAGACTGAAATGACTCTGCTCCAAAGCAGATGACGCACTGCAAAATAGATGTAAGTAGTATAAATTCATGCATCCATCCATCTATTTTACTAATTTTGAATCATCAGTTAACCTAAGGTATAGCTTTATGCACATTAATGCATGTTCATTAAAGGCCCCAGGAACGAGGAGACTTGGCTAGGACCTTCTTTCGATAAGACGACAGTGCTAACCAATGTGCCACTGTTTTTATTCAAGATTACTGCCAAACTTGAGGGTTAACTTGCTTTGTTTAAGCATACTAATGCCTACAACAGGCAGTAGACTTAACATTGATAATTTATCTCCATCAGACAACTAAGAATGTTGGTACTGAGAGTCTGTACTTTTTCAGTCCAGGGTGATAATGCTGCCATTTTTAACATATTCTGGGTTTGGCATTATATAGGGAACTCTATGTGTACTGGGATAAGTTGAAGCTACTGTAAAAATAATTCTTCTGGGATATGGACTAGCACCGCGCTCTGAGGATACAGTTGCTTAACAGATAATGTTGGCCCAGTCCATTCCTTTGTAAGCCAATGAATTTGAATTTAATTTCCTGAAATGTCATAGGGGACACTGAGTCTGTCTGTTGATTAAAACCTAATTTAAATTCCACAGAAAGGAGGAAAAAGCATCGGTGAGCAATAATGATGCAAAAATACATTAAATAAGTCCAGATGATGTTAGTTGCTAGTTTGTGTTGTAAAAAGGTACAAATTAGGGAACAGTAGAGCATTTTGAGAAAGGCAGTTGTAGGTCAGTTTGATGAATAATATTTATATTTAGTTCAAATATTTTTTAAAAATCCAGCTAACCAGCATAGATGTTAATAAAAAGTAATCTGCACCCATTGAAATCCACCTTAAGGACTTCTGCACACCAACTGTTGGAATAATTATTTTCACAGAAGTGTCTAGTTTGCAAACTGAATGCCATTTCTTTCACAAAACCAATCTCACATTTCTAAAAATAACTTCTGCTACAAGTCTGAATAAACAATCTTAAACACTTCTGAGAAACTTCACTGCATGCACGCTGTTGTCTCAAGAGAACACTTAACCCTGCTTGACTATAGAAGAAAAAAAAAGGAACTGAAAAACATCCTCTGCTTCTTACATTCAGACGATTATTTGCAGGATCTAAATTTTGTCTTGCTTAGGATTTTTTTTTTTTTTATGAAGCAGTATTACCTTCATGGTTAAAAATGACGCTGTTCTCAAACATTGTGGGATGATTAATTAGTTCATTTAGGCACTTGCATGCCCAGAGCACCCATCATATTGAAGTAGTGTGTGTCTGGAACGCTGTGTTCTGACAGGAGGCAAATCTAATTTGACGTTTAATTTTGATCTCTAAAGCTGGTCATCCGCACTGTAATTTATAGGAGAGGTAATTAGATTTGTGTGTTTTGAGAGCATAATCATTTACTGTCATGAAAACAATGACTTTAAAAGCAACAACACATGGCTTCAGACTACTGACAATATGCTTTTTGTATCAACTATCAGATTTGACCAAAATTAATTCTATATTAATCTTTTCAAAGCTAATGCTGACAGACATGGCATGTGGGTGTTACACTCCATTGTCTTACTGTGTCACTCTGCTGAACTACAGACAGAAAAACACATTTCAGACTACTATTCACAATTTTAAATGGCTGGTTTTATTATACTTTAAAATAAATCCCTTCATTGCAGTAGTGTTTCTGTTACTTTGTTATTTTCCACTGTTGATCTGAGGCAGTATTACTTCCATGTCCAGGCTGTGACCTGTTGATGTATATAGTTCTGCCAGATATGCCTTGTCTCCTTCTCCTAGGAGTATTTAACAAGTTAACATTTCTTACTTCGTCGAATGATTTGCATTTTAACCACACCTGTCAAACGATGATCACATGTTCCCACCGCCATGATTTTTTTGTGTTTTCCTCGTTTTATTGCCAGTTTGTGGTCACTGAGCCTCTTGTTTGTTAGGACCTGACCAATTCATAATCACAGTTTCGGGTCAGACACTGTTCTAATCTGCTTAACTTTCTAGTGTTTCAGATATGTTTCTTTGCATTGTGCTATAATTTGGTTTATTCTGAGCAAAGTTGTTGTAAGACTGGTTAGAGTGTGTTTAAGAGGGGGCAGTTAGTCTCACCATGAAATGACACAGGGGAGTCTTTTCTGGGCTCATTGCTAAGGTTTGAAGGGCTTTGGAATGGAGAGTGTGTTAGGGGCTGGATTTAAGGTGATTAAAAATTGAGTGCTCTTTTTTGAACGTTAATTACCACTAAGAATCTGCATAATTCATATGTTGGTGTTTTTCTGTACACATATAAAATGTATCTGCAGGATTCTGCTTGTAGAGATTCTGTTGGGTTTTTTTCCCCAGTGGGCATAGCTCTGACGACTGAGTCGACCCCATACTTTACTATCATATAGCACAAGGGGCAAGATGACACCATTAAATATTCTAACTCACATTTTAATTGGATTTTGAAATTTTACAATTTAATTGCATTTAGAGCTCTTACTGTAGAGACTTTTCTTTTAATGCATTCACTGCCAAATTGACGTTTCCTGATACTATTATGGTGATACCAGGGTAGATGTAGCTCATACTGTGTTAAGTATTTCGATTATTTATGGTAAACTGGTATCTGTTTTCCTGACATTTGAGTCATTTTTGAAAAGAAACATGATATATAACATTTATCATTTTTCTTAATCCTCCTAGGACCTGGCGTCCACATATGTGGACGTCACATTTTGGGTTGTCTAGACCAAAATACTCAATTTTGCTCTACAAGGGCCTGATATTCACTTATGAGGACATTATACTGCCACTGTTCTATTGAAATTTAAAACGAATGTCCTCATATGTGGATCTCATTTTTCTCAGAAACAAAAATTGGTAAAAAAATAAAAAAAATAAATCAGGTAATTCTTTGTTTTTACATTCATCAGGTCCCAATCAGCCCAAATAGTAAAGAGAAATTAAAAATGCATGCCATGAAAGAGTTCGGGTCTTAGGAGGTTAATGTTCAGCTGTTGCTGTATTTCTCATCCAACAGCAGACACTAGAACAAGGTCATCAGCATAAAAACAGAGATTTCACCTCTCTTTCTCGGATGTAGAGGCAGGGAGCAGTGCATAGATCCAGCTGAACAGCAAGTTCCTTGTTATACATGTTATATAAATTTGGACTTTGCAAGTTGGATTGCAATTCTGAGAAACTCCTCGTCTGTGCTTAAAGAAATCAGTGTGTCTCCAATTTTAACAGAGCAACAATTTCCCGAAATACATTGATTTAATCAGGTCACGTCTCTGAGTGCCTCTGGGGACTGTTAGTGTACTGATCATCAGTAAATTGTGACTGTGGCTTTATGCCAACAAAACCCTTTATGATTAAAGTCAAACAATTTTAGTGAGACTTTCCACCTGTAACATTTAGGGTGAATCGATATGATTGCGGGGATTGCAAAACTCCGAGCAACCATCTGAAAACCATCTTGACACCCTAAATCAAAGTTTGCTGCTCTACCAAGAAGCTGCAGCACATCCACTGAGAATATTATGGGCACTGGTTACTGTAGCCTGTGGCTATACTTGCATTCCATATATTGATAGAATAATCTTACCTTATATTTCAACATATTTTGAAATGGTTGGAAAAAGTGAAAAAAGTGAATCTCGAATAATACTACAATAAAAGATGAATGTCATACAGTTATGTTATTTTTTGGGCTTTAGTAACAAAAAAGAATTAACTACATTTTTAAAAATTCATTTCAAGAGACCAAATAAGGCCAGGCAGGTTCAACCTGATTAGCAGTGGACCTGACTTTCTGATCAACCATGTGCTGCAGCAATACAGGAAGACGGGAGCTACTACAGTGTTACTGTGAAAGTTAATGTGAAATGGTCTTGGCTTGAACAGTCCTTGCATAATCTAGAACTGTGTTAGCAAAGTGAAATATGACTTGCACTCTACATAATCCAAATAAGGTTGAGTTTAAGTTTTGGTTAATTAAAATTTTATATTTTTGATAAAGAATTCCCTTCAGATTCCTGTTTGCTGACTGCAAATAGGCACTTGTCTTTCAAGGTTTATCATTGTTTGGTTTCCAGCCTGACTTAGGTATTTTGAAGATGTATAAATGTGCCCTGGCCTTCTCCCTCAAGGATCAGCAACATAGGTCACTTTGATCTCCTAGCCCCTGTCTTTCAAGGTTTCTACCTTTTTGTGAAATGTGTCTTATCAGAAAGACTAAGGGTTTTGGAGGGAAAAAAGAAAACCAAGTGCATTACTCCTTGAACAGCAAATTTCTGGCTAATCCCCTGAACTACTGCCGATGGCGAGGCTACTAGTACATCATTACTCTTTCATGTGTTGGGCAAGCGGCTGGGTTGTCATCACTGACAGAGAAAGTGTCAAAGTGGATGTTTACATCAATAATTAAAAGTGAGGGCTCAGTGAGTCATAACAGCTGAGGTTGGGCTGATGTTATACTTTAATATTTCCTACAGTTTGTCCCTTGGCTGTCCATTACCGTCACATTTCCCAAAGAGCTGGATTGCTGATATGCTGCAGCTTGTGATACCAAATCTGTAAGGATAGTTAAGAGATATCCTAGATCCTTATTTCAGATTTTTAAAAAGACAGAGATAAAAGCAAAAAATAACCAATGAGATTGACAGTAATGGCAGTTTTGATGTTGCATGCTTAACATTTGTCCAGCTTGTTTGATGCTAAGCCTTGCTAAGATGTGAGCTAAAGCTAGCCCAGGCCAATTGGCTGGCTAGGAAGGGGTTAATTGGTTAGTAAGGTGAATTCAATTGGGCTTGCATAAATACATTTTGTTTTTAGCCTAAGCTTTAAAAAAGTATTTATTAAAAACCCAAACAGCCAACTTTTTAGAGCATCGTTCAGTAAAACCAAATCCTGAACAATTTAAAATGTCACTTCTCACTCTAAGAGCCCACAGCTTAGTACACTCTTAACAGCTGAGTCATATAAATGTGTACCCTCTGCACAATTTTCATGAGAAATGAAATTAAGGACAAAAAAGCTTCACCAAGCTGTAAATGTTTTATTTTTCTCCTTTAGGCATTTCGACATAGTCATCTGCGTTAATTTACATTCTTATTTTGAAGACAGCTCCAAGTCTTTATAGGATTGGCATTTTTAGTACTGTGGCGTTGCCCTTACTTTTCAATCAGTAGGTTGGTGCTTGGTTCAGACTGTTCCAGATATACTTTGATCGGATAAAATGGCAGTACACTAACAAATGTGGAGGTAAATGGTTGTAATTCTGTCACAGGTAGAATAATTTTGGAGTGAAACAATTTTAAATTTAAGCACAAATGTTCAAATCAAAAGGTATAGGTCAAATTAATTTACAAGGAAAAGGGAGTGGCTTGAATAGAACTGAAGAAACAAAACAATTTCTGGATATTTCGGAATTGACGTATGAGTTGCGATACACTTGGTCTGTGCGCCAGTAACTAGCTGTGGTTAATGTCTATTTAGATGATGCTGTACATGTAGTAACTTGCTCTATTTTAGCCGCTTTAAATGATCACTCATTTATTTATTTAGAAATTTAGAAAATTTTATTAATTTACAATTGTTTTTTTGACCCTTTGAAAGAACTGTTTTGAATTAGTAACATGATGTTAAATGTTTAATAGCCTTCTGCACCGAAAGTGTACCCGCCTATATTACACTATTTAAATGTTATCAACCATTTAACCGTTAGGCTAACTGTTAACCTCAATAGTCAGTAAGATTTGCGACTCCTTAATAATAATAATTTGGTTATTGTTAATAGAAAAAGGTATTTAAATCTAACAGCAGTCATTAAGCAAGCTCAGTGACTAATAAAGATGAGCAGATTCATTTTATCATTGATTCTTCTGAAACAGCATTGCTGTTTCTTACTGAAAAAAATATAACAAAAATATAACATTTTACAAAATACATAAATATACTATTTTTTTTAGGTACTTTCTAGATTTCAATTTTTCAAGCTGGACAGTTAAATTTAAACGAATCTGACATTTTGGTGTAAAAGCAGAAAATCTGAACCAGCCAGTAGATCCCAAAGGTAAAGCTTGGCCAGTTTATGTTTGCTTGGACAGGTATGCAGTCGGTTATCTGCCAGTCTAATAATCAGTGTTTGCTCTCAGTGATGCTAGACTGGATAAATGGAAAAGGACAAATTCTAGTACTTCCAAAAATTCTATCAACCTAAATACAGGCAGAAACCAGCCCAAAAACACTATTTTCACTTCACAAGTATCCCCTAGTGCTGTTGAGTGCTTAGGGTCAGTGAGGAGCTGCTTTCCTCACTGCTGGCAGTAGGAGAAAACAGTGTAGTGTGATTTATGATGTTAATCATTAGCGGGAGAGCAGTGGAAGCATAGGGGGAGTGGAAAGAAGCTGCAGTGCTTGATGGAGTGTGTCCCCTCTGCTTGAGCCAAGCCCACAGTTTGCTCCATGCAGAGTGGCTGAGCCGACTGCTGTCTGCTATAGCTGGATAGACAGCAACTAGTGGGATGCATACATTTATCACAAGACTGTAGTTAAGACCATTGTTCTTAAGTCCAAATGACTTTTAGCGCTTGATTCAATCCAGACATTTAACCAAAAGGGCCCAAAGCCTATTAAGCTGTATTGATGAACAAAATAGTTTTCAATTCATTAATTTTAATCACTCTGGCAAACATTCAGTTTGATACCACTGTGTTAAATTTGTCAACAGCCATTCATAATCTACAGCAAGTGTGATTCACAGTTAAAATAAATAATACATTAAAAAATAAATACAATTTGATTTCTACTTCTATGATTACTAATAGGTACTTTAGTCATTCTTTACCCTTTTATTGGTTTTTGAGGACATTTTAAATTCATTTGTGTTTTAGGACACTCTCGATATAATGGTTCTGGCTTTGAAATTGTATTAAGACAACTCCTGGATGAAACCATGAAATTATCCCTGCTGCTGCCTGCTCCTGGGTATTGGATGAATGCAGGATATCTGTTTCTTCCTTTTCTTGTTCAGAGTCACCAGGATCAGATCATCATTTTTGTTGGTGTGTATATACATTATTGTAGTATCTGTAGTTAATAAAGCACTTAGATATAATTTAATGCATTGCTAATATATAAACAGTAATTGACAACTTGTGTTTTTTGCTGCACTGTAGAAAAGCGTTTTCATGAACAGTCTCCATTTGGGCCTACTACATAAAAACACTCGACAAGCACAACCTCTAAATACATGCGATTAAGATATAAAAACTAAAATTGATGACAGATAGTATGGTTGGAAGCCCTCTGAATCCCTTTTAATAGCAGGAGACACATCAGTGCTCGGTGTGCTTTCTGACTACTTGATATTAAACTGGCAGAATCCAAAGAGGAAAGCCACCCAAAACTTAGCAATCTAACCAGCAAATCCCACCATCTCTTTGTCAAATACCGAAGAGGAACAAGGTCTCCGTCGGAAGTCGGCCGCTTTGTGAAGCATGACAAAAGTTCTGGATGGGGAGAGGGGAGCATTTCATATCACACAAGCTGTCAGAAGTTCAAAGAGGGTTCAGAAAGGAGTCAGACTTGATATGACGGGAGCTTTTGGTGCAAACAGACCTGAGACTCTACCTTACGTCTCACATGCAGCAGACATCTCCCCGTCTTCTCAAATGGCAAGTCAGATCGCTGGAATCTCCCCTCTGACAAGTTTTTGTTTTTCCTTCTTTTCCACTGCTTTAATATAATATAATGGGCCACTGCCTTGGCTTGCCAACGCTGGCAGTTCAGGGAGACGAGTTTGTTTAGGAAAAAAGATGGCTGGAGTTCATAACCCGTACCGCACAAAAATAACATAAAATAGGATTCTGTAGGTGGTAAATGCTTTCATACTTTAAGTGACTCTCTAGTCTCAAATTCAAATCAATGCTGATTCCTCAGTCACTGCTTATTATATTGAGAATCCCATATCCTGTAGTGTGCTCCTTGTCCTTCAGTAAATAATACTGAGGCTTGAAATGACTCAGCTATGACAAGTCTTATTGCTGTCAGCTCTTTTTAGAATTCTCTGCAGGGTTATATGTTCGTGAATCAGTACCCGAAGCTGGACAAAACTGACAAACTGTTCACGAATGATCCATGGGAGTGTGGGCGCATTGATGTTGTTTACGCGTTTACCATATGGATGATAGATGTGGGATTAGGCTGTATCATGAATCACATCAGTGTTTTCTCAGTAACTTTTGAGATTTGAGCACCTAAGCCTATTTTCTAGAGAGATTCTAGTGGTGCTAATGGATTGACAAAATAAAACAGTAATCGAACAGAAACCGAACCCCCCACACAACATACATGCATAAAAAACATTTCAAGTCAAAAGCTCATGCTACTGAATTTTTGGAACAACGAAACTCTCTATAACATATGTGATTTCATAAGTGATTATAACTTATTTTAATATGTTTGTACTTTAAATAATACCTTTTTATTATATAAAGGAAAACACAGATTATCCCAACCATGCTTCAAGTTCATTAAAGCCACACAAAATCACCTGCTTTTCATCTCGCGGCACTTTGCACTTAAATGGTTGACTAAATGTCAGGTTTGTTGTTGGCACTGCCCGCTTTTGCAGTCCTCTGTCAGCAGAAAATAATCACACAGATTATTACTGCAGTATCTTTCTATAGCCTACTTTGTCGACAACTGCAGACATCTCTTGAGAACACTGATCATCAGCAGACATGAAGCCATTTATCAACAGTTTAACACATAAACTTAGAAATCTGCAGATCACGTTAGCAAATAGAGCATCTCTATAATACACAGAATACACTTGTGATATGTAAATACCACTGTATGACAGGCCATGGCTCTTTTTGCAATTCCTACCTGATGTTTAGCTGTAAATATAGGTTCATTTATGGCTGGGATGGTAACCCAATGACCTGACTAAGTCAGCGTGGCCTTGCTGCAGCAAAGCAGTGTGGCTCAGCATTGAAGTACAGCTAAGTGGGGCAACCTTGTAAAAATGAAGTGGATCAGAAAGGAAGACCGCTAACATCACGAGCCTTGATCTTGTAATGAAAATGCTTTGCAACAATGCACCACATGTGAGAAATATTTTCAACAACAACACACCATTAGAGCTCGGGAACATTTATTTTCAACTCTTGTGGCACCAGTTTAGCATTGTCATGGAATTTATCGTGCAATAGCAGAAGCAGTGCTCAGTTAGGTTGAGCAGAATGATCAAGGTCATCAAGGTCGCTGATGATGGCTTACCACTGAAACGAGTGGTGTTTTGGTCCTGTAGTAAATGTAATGAAGGATTTTTTGGAGAGTGCTGGCGATCCCGTTCTTTCACAAGGTAATTTCTTTCCATCCAATTATCAGCCCTTGATCAGCGGACTTATACTTGTAAAATTTGCTAATTCAAAGTGTAAAATGTGAAAGTAAAAATGAGCCTCAGTGCCTCTTGTATTATACATATTACATCAATGTATTATTAATCCTAATTTAGTGATATGAAAAGCATTTTTTTCTGTTGCAGCCGGCTTAGGTAATTTGAAGTGTTTCATATTGGAGTGCGTTCATTATACAATTTGATATGGTAATGATTTCTTCATTTCTCATAAAGTTTTTAGAAATACTGAAACCTCTTCATCGCAATTACCCAGAATCCCAGGTCACACCTTTACAAAGCTTGTTTTATTATTTAAAAAAATTTACTCTTACCCCTTCCTTCTCAGGGTTGCTCTTAATCGTTTGCTGCTCGCAGAGCTAAGAGACACTGCTGCCTGTTTTTAATGAAACCACAACATAATTTGTTAAAGAAAATATTGCTGTTGATATATATTATATGGATTTTTCTATGCTATGCATCTACTGAAATCCTTATCGGTTTGCCTTGGGTACAGTAGGGAACACCAGCTCTATTTATTGTATTGCCATGGTAACTGGTGTTTGGTCAGACAGCAGGGAGATGTCAGTCAGAATGCAGAACTATACCTAATATTATTCGCTGAACAGGCTCGATCATTTCCTGCTGACTTTTCACTGCTAACATGTGACTTTACTGAATACATCTTAGAGCTCCGACCTCAAGCAATAATGCTGTACTCAAAGCAATCTCAGCATAAAAAAAAGCTTCATTGTTATGAGCTTGGTCCACATTCAACAAATTGATCTGTGAAATACATTACAGAAGAGGGTGTACCACCTGAAGACATGAAACGTTTTCACCGTCTTGATTACTGATTATGCCTTGATTAGCAGGGAGATTAAAGGGGGTGTGCTTGTGTGTGTGTGTGTGTGTGTATTATCAGCCCATGTGTATATCCATTTCAGTAGACACTATTGCTGTAATTAGCAGATGTGACACTCTTGGGTGCCTCTTGTAGTTAGATTGCTTAGTTTCCTGCATCAGCAGAGCCCCATGGTTGGCACGGTGGCTGGCTGCTTCCCAGTGGATTCAGAGGTTAGCGGTGCTTACAGCTTGGTCCTTCCAGTGAGGTGGAGGGATGTGACATACAGACATTGTGAAGACAAGCGTGCAAAAAAATTAAATGTGGATATATATTAATGTATATATTTACTGAAAGAGATTTGTCTTGTTAATCACTTGTAACTTTGTTAATTGCAATGTTGCATGGCTGTTGTCATGCAGGGCAGCCTTTGCGGCTGAAATACTAATACAGTGTGAATACAGTGGTGGACTGGAGAAGTCTCTGTGGCTTGAGTACATCACCTTATTTCTGGGTTTTTAGTGGTTGTATGTAAAATGCTTTGTCCAGTCTAGTATTTTTAAAGAATGAACTCACACACACTCTCTCTCACACACACACACACACCTACACACACACACACACACCATTCCCCAGTAATTATGGTTTGTTAAAATTTAACAAGTGACAAGTGACCAATCCATTATTGGCTACATTTTTTTTAGTTGGAAGTTAAAATCCTCATGTTTCCAATCCCATGAGTCATACCCTGATCATGTTGCATCCTTGTGAGATAAAAGAAAAAAAAAACCCCCACTGTCAATCTTATCTGCAAGTCAAGTGTCACTCAGGTTTCCTGTGTTGTGTAGCAGCTGTAGTATCTTTGAGCATATGAATTAAGGCCACCATGTGTGAGACATCTAATCTGTCTGATCATCCTGCTTTACAGCATCGATATGGAGACTCATATTCAATTATTATACATTGTGCTGCAATGTTGTTATCCCCTTAAAAATCAGTCTATTAATTTGGGACAAAAACAATTATGCTGTGTCTGTCACAAATGCAGAGTATGTATCAAACAAGCAGCATAGTAAGCCTTTTAGTTTGTTTAGAAATTGCATAGTGCAAAGCAATCATCAAAGTAAGCTGAATGCACTCCACCAGTTCAATGACTTAGTTACTCTGTGCATCTTAGGGCTAAAAGATAATGGATATCCCTAAACAGTCATGACAGAAGCCCTCCATTCTTTGTCATGCTGTGAATAATGTGCCAGTGTTTGGTCCATCAGCTGCGTAAGAGTTAAATGGTGCTGCAAGTATCAGTTTGATAATGAATAGTGACTGTCAAATCTGTCTCAGAAACTTTGTTGAGTGCTCATTACTTCAATACCAATTAAAAGGGAGAGCTGTGGTTGCTGATAGTCCAAAACAATGTGTACATGTTACATGCTACATGACATCAAATCCAGAAGACACATGCATGCAGGCTACCAAGCCCACACATACTCAGTGCAGATTGCAAAAAAATAAAACAAGCCATTCTGAAAACTTTCTAACTTGGTTGTAACTATATTTACCATTTTCAAATGGATAAAGGCCACAACTTTGCAACCACTCAAACACGAGTGGGCTTAGCGAAAAAATTGGTTAATGATTACACACTCTGCCATCTATCCATTTTCCTAACCACTTGTCCAATTTAGAGTTGGTAAGATGATGGAGCCCATCCAATCAGTCATAGGATGAGAGGCGGCCCTGGACAGGTTACCAGTCTATGGCAAGGCTAACAGAGAGAGAGAATGAGAGAGAGAGACAACTAATCATACCTATAGCCAATTTAGAATCACAGATTAATGTCTTTGAACAGTGGAAATAAGTTTCTAAAAGTTCATAAGAGTATCAACTTTCATTGAGATTCACTGAGATTGCAGTCATCACTGAAACCTGATGACATATGGAGACACAAAGGCATGTGGAGAACATGCCATCTCCACACAGAAAGGCTCCAGGAGTGAACTTCTTGCACCACATTGCCACACTCTATTTTGTTTAATATTTGCAAATTGTTGTTCTTAATAGCAGTTTGTTCATCATTTTTTGCTATATTTCAGAATTTAATGGGTATGGGACATGAGATTGCAATGATGACACTGGAATCTCATTGAATCTCGATGAATCTAAACATTTAGATTCATCATCACAGATGAAGCATCCTACAAATGTCATGTTTTCCAATGCAAAACAAGATGACTGTATTAGCAAAAAGCCTGATGTTTTTGAGGTTGGAGTGCAGATATGTTTAAACAAATAGGTCAAGTTTCCAGGGTCATATTTCTCCATTAAACCAGCCAGTTGGCTTGGCTCTTGATACCTGTGTCAAATGTGAAAAACTGTGAGATGAGTAACGCTTTATCACACAGCCGTGCTTTTTCGATTAAAAACCTCAAACTCTGCAGGTAGGCAATTTAAAGCAACACTAAGCAAATGCACCTATTTTATCAGCTACACTCAACAATGGAGAAACCTGAAAATCAGACTACTGAACAGAATGTGCAGTACAAGTTTATTCAGCCTGGTAACAGTTGAGAAAGCTAGACTTACTAATGTCACTCATTTTACCTCCATTGTCTTTATGATAATGTTGTTAATTTCTCAGTCAAACCTTTTTTTTTGACATATACTTAGACATTAAATGACTATAGCAACAAGTGCCATGAAATACTAAACAGGCCTTCATTCGTGCCCAGAGACTGGATTCCTGGCTGTACCACTTTTTCAGGTATTTTTCCTTCTCACTGTTTCTCTGACCCTTCTTATTTTGAATGTTTGTACAGAAATGATGGTTTCCTTTGAAGAATTTGAAGATCTCTTCATACTGTAACAAGACCAAAAGAAAAGCTGCTGAGAATTCCATCTTCCTCAGTGGTACTACAGTGCAAGTTAGCATTTGTTGTATATTAAACTAAGGTCAATTATCTTAGCATCATTTAAGTACCAAATATATTAGCTAAATTAGCATTGTCAAGCATGCTAACATTGCAACCATGTTAGCATGCTGATATAAGCATACACATTGCCACTATACTGCCAGGGACCATTTTTCATTTACAGTTAGATGTAGTTACAGCTACTATATCAAGTTGTCTAATATATATTTTATCTAATCCCTTAACATGTACATTTAACTACTACTTCATTAAGTACATGTTGCTAGTACCAAGTTAGAACCTCTTTCAGTTGTACTACTGCCTCAATTCAACATGTTGTTGGAAACATGCCTCAGTTATTTTGGTCGGTATTGACTTCATAGTATTACATGCTGCAGATGCCGCAAATTTGTCAGCTATGGCTCCATAATTGGAATATCCTGTTCCACCAATCCCAAAGGTGCTTTGCTGGTCTGAGATCTGGTGAATGTGGAGAACTAGCACTTAGTTTTTTTTTCCTTCTCTTTTTAGGGCCATTCTCTGTAAACTCTAGACATTGTGTGGTAAAATCCCAGTAGATGAGCAGTTTCTGAAGCCTATGTTGCACCAACAACCATGCCGTGTTTACATTCCCTTAAATCACCTTTCTCCTCCACTCTGATGCTCAGTTTGAATTTCATCGGGTCATTTTGACCATGTCTAAATGTCTAAATACACTGGGGTTGCTCCCATGTGATTGACTAACTAGAAAGTTGCATTAATGTGCAGCGAGCAGCTGAAAATATGAACCTTGAAAGTAGATGTAATTGAAATAGTAAGGGTAAAGAAATTAAATAAAATCTTTAAGCAAAATTATGTTAATGTATCACACTCACTGCTTCCTTTCTCCCTCTTCTCTTTAGCAGTTTTTTTTACTTCAACATTACGAATGCATTACTGTTTGAAATACTGAATATAAAAGCTAATATCCAACAGAATAGCACATTGTTATTTATATCATGTATTTAAATTTAAAAAGAAGCTGAGACCTCTTGTTACGTAAATGATAGCATTAAAAGGTAGTGCAGATTGGCAATGCTGCCTTCTTACAGAAGTGGAAAATGTGAAATGGGAAAGCTGGCACTGAATGAGACAGTGTGTCTGCCAATGTAGTCTATACAACGAGGTCGCCACTTCATATCCAAGAATTTCCAACTGCTTCTAATCACACCTTTTGTTTGAGTCTGAGCGAGTACTCTAAAGTTTTAAATAATTGGTACTTTTGATTGCACTCCAATTGAGCCAGACCAGTAATGTGTTTTTAGGAAGTATAGATTCCAATACTGATATATATTAGATTGCCTAAACATCTCTGACCTGTCGGGTCATGAACACAGTAGCTCTGTGGTGTCTTGTAGCGTCTGACACTCAGATGCTGATAGCATATATTTTAGATCGTGCTGATCGCTGGGTGGTGCATTTGTGGAAAGGACTTGTGCCATCACATCTTACAGATGCTTCAGTGATTAGGATCAAGGAAGCGACAGTGTTTGAGGGTGGTACTTTTTAAAGTGCAGGTTTGGCTTTTGCATACTATTGTTCGGTGTCTTACTGTAAGAAACAATCACTCCCCCCCCACTGAGATCACCTTGAGTACAGTAATCAGTGAAGTGTTCAGTTTTTACAATTTATATCTATGCTGATAAATACTGACTCGCTTGTTGGTGCCAAAGCCTATAAAATCAAGGGCCTATTTAATCACAATCCTGCCATATTAGTCTTTTCCTAGCCTTAGCCCTGTCTCCGCTGAAGAATGGCTGGTCGTGCTTAGGGTCATCCTGCAAGGCCTCTCATAAATTCTACCTGCGTTACCTGTCTTCTGGCACTTGCTTGATAACACTCATTATTGCTCAACGACCTGGAGGCAAAGCTTCACTTTGGGCATCATCACCTTCGAAACTCAGCATGGGAAACTGTCCTCCTTGCAGCTCACCCCTGCTTTTAAAAGTCATAAACTTATGCCTGACAAGTTAGCCAGGAGACAAGAATCACAAGCGGTGATTATTTGATATTGTAAAGTGAATTACATCCTCCACCATCCTCCAGAGAAAAGGAAGGTTTCCGAAGGACCAAAGGGATGTATCAGTGCAGTTTATGAGGCTCCTCAATCACACGGAGTGGTTGAATCTCAGATCAACCCGGGGCGACAATGAAAGTTTGAAGTCTAAGTCAGTGGTGAGATGAAATAATAAAGGGAAAGGAAAAAAAAAAAAGCTAACATCTTCTGTGATGTAATTTTTAACTCTGCAGTGATCGTTACAGTTCACAATGATAAATCGATAGACCAAGGGAAAGAGTATTCATGATAAAGTAATGAACAGGAAACTGTAGACTTTGAACAGTGCTTCAGTGTGCAGTGTTCGATGAAGCACCTTTCTTTCATGTAAACAATCTTCTTAACGCACTCACACTAGAATATATAGATGTTTAACTGAGAAGAGAAACCATTTCAACGGTCAAATAGAGTGAGAGTGCCTTAGGAGGCTATTCACACTAGTGCTGATAGTTGTTAAAACCCTGTGTGCTTCACTTCAAATGGGTTTAGAACAGCTTGCGGATGTGAACAGGGCAATGGAGCAACACCATAATACACTCTGGGATGTTCACCTCAGGCAAGCATTCTGTGATGCTAAGCATCTCTCTCAAAGCTGCCAAAGAAAGTCCATTGATTTCTCCCTTTGTTTGTGGAGTTGGTTCCATTGTGGGATTTGAAAGAGAAACAGAACTACCGAACCAGTCTCAAGGTGAAGGCTCCCCAAAAGCCTAATGGTTAAAAAAAATAAATAAATAAATAAATCAATTAACATGTTTCTTTTTTCTAGCAGCAGCAACTAAAACACGCCTCTCAAGACTTTTTGAAAACTGGGTCAAACTAAGAAGTAACATCCCAGAACTGGATGCTGTGGACAAGAGGTCTGCAAGCCCACTTGGCTGAATTGTTTTAGGTTTTTTTTCATTAGAAAATAGCATGACAGCTTATGATTTCAATTTTGACTTCATTCAACTGTCTGGGTCACAATGTTAATATCAGCCATCGTCTATTAAAAGATTATCCTGATTGAAGCCTATACTGTACATCGCAGCCTGTCCCGGTGATACACACTTATGGCTGGCTGTATCCGATTTTTATCAAAGACTGTGCATTAATTTGATTCAGTTTTCGCCTTAGCAGTTGAATTAAGGTAATAAATACTACTGCTAAAAAGCTAAGCTAAGCATTAAGAAACTATAACATGCTAATATATACTGCCCTGCAGGATGCCAGTGTGATTCTTTTAGTGTCAGAAAAAAGGAAATATTTTAATCAGCACTACAACTTATATGAAAAATAGTCATTACTCACTTTGTTCACTGCTGCTGCTCTGCTTTAACACAACTGAAACTTAAACAGCTGCCATTTTTATGTATTTTTGTCTCAGTGAGTTACACAGAAAGCCATGCTGTCAGCTTAATGGAGCATGGAGTATTTGATAACTTTGATAGTTATCATTCCGGAAGCAAACATCTGCATTTATAGACAATATTTATAGTTACTTATACAAAAATGCCTGCAATTGCTGTTTAGTGGTGTGCATGGTGCAGTCTCCTCTCAAAACCAGGTGTTTGGTGTAGCTTAAGCAGGTTTTTTGTTAAAAATACAAAGGTGCATTAGATGTCTTTTCTGGGTGTACGTCTTCCAGCAGTTTTATGTCCTTGTTTTGACAATGCTTTTAGGGCCTCTGTAATCTCACTGTCACATTTGTCACTTTAACAAATTAGGAACATTTCTATGCAGCTGCACTGGTTGCCTGTCGTAATAGACATTTCTTCAGCAAAAACTATGTCAGCATGACATTTGTGGGACCTATTAAACTTGCTGATATAGACAATCATAGCAAAATGGCAGTAAACACTGAAGATTGGTGTTGTTGGTTTAAATTCAGTTCTAAAGTGAGTGCATAGAAAAAGTGTCAGTCAATTCAAATTTTTGTAGTATCCTTACCAAAGACTTGGACCATCTGCTCAGTGGTGCTAAAACACAGATTTAGTTTTGACTGCTGATTTCTGCAAAATAAAAATCCCAGTTATAAAAGAAATGATTTTCTCACTCTGCAAGCTAAATACATAATATTTAAATGAAGAAATGTACTTTCTCTGAATAGATTTTAGACATATCATGCCCTATTTCAAGATTCCGATTTTCTTTTTTATTGGGATTTAAGAGGAAATAAGTGAAAAGCCTCATCAATATTATTAAGTATATTATAGTTATATATTTAATTCCAAGTTTGTGGTGAGTGTTCGTCAAATCCAACGTTCAGTAGGTCTCCTTAGAAATCCCTTATGATATTACAGATTGCAGGAAAAAATGTATGAAAATGGACTCAAAAGTCATTGTGACTAGATTGGAGTCAAAATGTTTGGCCTTGCTACCCACATAAGCTCCACCTCTGCCCAATATGCAGAATGATTTTTAATTTCTGTGGAGAAGTTAACCAAGGTCACTTAAACATTTGATCTAATGATCTGAAAGCTAAAGCTCAGACCAACCATCCTACTCTAAAACAGCTGATCAGACTAGGCCTGTGAAAGTAAAATCTTTTGCTCTCCTTGTTCAATAAATGACAAAGCCTATGTAAGCTCCAGCCATTTTCCGTCTTTGAGACTTCTCTCTAGATACAGCCTAATGTTTCAACAATTTGGTCTTTGCTGTTATCTCACTGGTTCATGAATACTCCTTTGAGAGGCATCGAGGATTTTGATAGAAAGTAATATTCTTCTCAGACGACACTGATGAAAGTAATGCATAAATATTCTTGTCTTGTATTTGTAGATTCTGCTTAGGATGCGTAGAAATTAAAATGCTATCACTGCTTATAAAGAAAAAAGCCGTATTTGAGTCTAAGCTTTGCCGCGGAGTTACTCTTCTTGAATTGACATTAAAAATTAGTTTTGTGCATCTGCTTCTCTGAAGATGAGACCTCGTTCGATTCACCGGGTGTCAGCATAATTCTTTGATAGAAAAAGATTAAACTGGAAATGACAATGAAACTTTGAAGTTGCAGGAAAACCATGATATCCTTTTGCACCTCAAATATGATGAGCATAGATAAAGTTGACAGACAAATACAAACACTGCTGAGCTAACGCACACATAAAAACATGCAAATTCACCAAAGATTATAGCTGTAAAGTGATATCGTTAATGTAAAGGTCAGGGTGGCCATCAGAAAAAGCACATGCCTGACTTCCAGCCAAAGTCGTCTATCTCAAACTGATTCTGAGTATTTAAACAAACTAAAATAACCGTCTTTGAACATAATTCAACCAAAGCTATTCATTTAATGTAGGTTAATAACAGAGCAACATTTCATCATCATTCATCGAAGAATTGTATGTGAAGCTTTGAGGATCTTATCGCACACTGTCATTGTTTCATACAGTATGTCCAGCTCTCTGCACATGTCTATGAGTAGCTGGGCCCTGGGGAACTGTGCGTGCACTACATGGCGTGTGTTACCAGCCATATATGACCCTGTGCATAAGTAAGGGTGAAATGCAGCAACCTCTGTGCACCCAGAGGATTGCAAATCTGCAAGCCAGGCTCTATTTCATGTTTGCTCTGACCAGGACACTGACCATGACAAGCTGGAGATATTGATGTGATGGTTGGGGTTTTTTAGGTTTATAGCTATACAAAAGAAATTTTATATGTAGGTGTGTGTGTGTGTGTGCCCATGTATGAAATAGTTGCCTTTGCACTTTTTTTACACAATATCCCCCTGAGAACTAAGGAAAAAAAAAAAAAAAAAAAATCTTTTTTGGTGATTTCCTGCCTTTTTGAAACTAAATGAGGCCACCCAAACACATGAAATATCATTGGAAAGCCCAGGATGTACTCCACGTCAGGACTATCTCGAATAATTCAAAAGATGTAGACCAAAAACAAATGTCCATTACAGAGGACATTAATGATTAGGCTGGGTCCCAGGAGGATAAAAAAAGACAGGATCCCTAATAAGATAGATGGGAAACTTTTATAACAAAAAACATACAAAGAGTCTCGTAAGCCTTGTAGGAAATTTACTGTTACAGTGTTTTTCTTGTGTTTCATTTTGTTTTTGACATGACCAGCAGATGCTGGTACCTCTGTGTGTTTGTGTGGACTGAATGTCAGTTTATTTCAAATACTCATCTTTTTTTACTTTATTTACTTATCCGATTCAGCTACAGTTTTATACCTTTCTACATTTTCATGAGAAAGGTTGGAAAAACACCACTAAACTGCTCAGTTTTCTTCATTTTTTAGTTCCTGGCTTTAGTTGGATCTCAGTCTACAGGCAGGAACTAATGTATATTTGGTATTATTAAAAAAACAAAAGAAATAAATGAATAAAAATAAATAAATATATTCAGATGATGTTTGAGTTACGACTGAAGATTCAGTCTTAGTATATTTGATGCAGTATTTCACTATGGCTGTACAAATCGATTAGCTGACTACCAGTGTCAGGTCATCAATTTTTGTGTGGACTAAATGTTTAAGAATTGCTTGACACTCAGAGAGGCACAGTCTCTGTGCTTCCAGAGCATCTTGTAGTCCAAACTGGTATCACACCAAAGTCTACTATGTACCTGAGAAAAGAAATTAAATAACTGTGATCCAGTTTTAGTAAGTGTGTCATGTGAGGCTGTGCCAGGCAGGAAGTGGACCCAAATGCAGGACTCAAAGACAAAGATGAACTTAAGGCAGCAGCTTTATTGCTAGGGAAATCTCCCATAAACCAAAAATCACAAAAAACAAACTAAAACCCTGAACATGAAAACTAGGAACAGAACACTAGGAAACCAGAAACATGGGCAAACTTACAACACATGAGGAGGTACAACACGACAAAGGGAAAACACAGGGCTTAAATATACAAGGGAGTAACGAGGGAATGGGAAACAGGAGGGAAACACAGCTGGGACTAATTAGATATAATGAGACAATGGGACGCAAAACTAGATACACTGACGTAGGGTTAGGTTAGGGTTAGGGTGAAACAGGAAAAACAGTAAACGAGAGGCAATCACAGAGACGCAGACTAGACACTGAGACATAGAGACACGACTCACTTGGGAGACAGAGGGAACATGGAGACAAGAGTGACTAGACGAGGAACACGGGGAAGGCAAAGTAACAGAAACCTAAATTCGAGGAACTAAGAATATAACATAAGCAGAAAACAATGAGAATCAAAACCATGAATAACAATAATCAAGGAATATAAATAAACCAATAAACACAAACCCTGGGTCACAGACCCAGTACCGTGACAAAGTGAATGTAAATATGTCAAATATGTTTTAAACATAAGAAGAATCTTTTCAGCGTAAACTGTAAACTGTTTTCATTTACAATGAATAATCCAGGGTGTGCTTGCTGTTAGGTGCTAACCACTGCATCACTGTAGCACGCTGTTTCTGTGTTTTTAAATATTATTAGTTTTTTCCAAAATGTTTGCAAATTGTTGTTGTTCTTTGTGTTTTTCTAAAATGATAGTTTGCTCTTCATTTTTAAAATCTGGCACTCTGCTGCTATTAGACCAGTTCAGGGTGGCAACAATGACACTTTCATGTGAATGTGCTCATAGTTAGACTGGGAGACCAAGGCCTGATTTAGCAAGCTGATAAGCACCTTTGTGTGACTGCTTAGCATGACTGCTGATATTAGGGTAAGTGAAACCAGATCATAGAAAGATATTCTGGAAATATTAAACTAGCTTCGTAGTACACGACCCTGATAAGATAAAGCCCGACGGACTGGAATGTATAGGTGGTATAATACGGGAAATGTGGTGTAGCTCATGACACCGCCAACGCTGTATCTATTCCATGTAAAGAGGCCTTTGGGCACTTTCCAGTCAGTTTCTTTGTAAAACAGGTGCCATGAAACACTTTTTTCCCCATATTTTTCAAGAATATACAAGAAGCTAAAGGGTTGTACATGAACCTTATTTCACCCTGAACGCATGGCAAGTGGAGTAATTTTTTAATTCAGCGTTGAAGCCCAACAACTACTGAAACACAGGGGGAACACAGTTGTCGCCCTTATCTGTTATCTAATGAGTCACAAAGAATTACGTTACAGTACATGTTCAGTGTACCAGAATGTTCCGACAATGAATGTAGAGCTTGAAACTTCCTTGTCCTATTTTTGTGTCATCGAGCCACTGCTATGTTATCCAGAGCAATTCCACCTGTCTGTGGCATCAAAATGCTGGACTTGAACTGACATATTGAGCGCAAGGAAAATAGGCTCTTAACTCAGAAGAATATCTGAGAAAGTAAGAGTGATGACTTCAGAGTGGGAGGGAAGTCAGCAGAACTGTTCCCAGAAGTGGGATATCTAAGTTTATTAAAGCTCTGCAGCTCTACTCCTGTCACACAGATTCTTGGAAAAATACAAAGAATGTCAATGCTGATGCCACAGAAAACAACAGCGCAATGCATTATTTAACAACTAATTCAAAAAACACAAATAATTCATCAAACAGTCTTGGTCACTCTTCACTCTCGCCAGATCCCTTTTGATAATTCTTTCTGTCTCACCAATTCAGTAATTTTACTTTGCCTGTCTGTTCTTTTGTGAAACATTCACAATCAAAGGCACTTTGTTCATAATAAACAAGGGTGGAAGATTCATTGCGGATGCCAACAAAGAGATCCTTGTTGATGTTTTGACTGGCACTGAATATTTGCATCCATGGTGCGTGGCTGGTTTGGTTCATGCTGAAAGGAGTGGATTGATCTAAGAATTGCCAACTGGGGTGTCTGTTCCTCTCTGCCCAGCTGGTGCACACAGGCTAGCACTGTTGTTTGAACAAAGTATCCTGTTGAAACTAGTTTAAGGAGTCTTAATCAGGACAAAGTACAGACATTACTTACCTCTGAGTCTTCAGAAGCATGTGTAAACCTAAACTGTTGGAATATTCTGTTTTCAAGTTGTGACTTTATGCACTGTTACTAGCAGTCTGTCAGAAGAACACACATTTTTGTCCCATTTCTGTAGTTGAATATTTGAAAAATATCAGAGATAACAGAGTTTGACAGGCATAAAATACTATTTTGCACCAACAACGTGATTCCCAAAGAGCTATTAGCTGAAAACGTGGTATATCTCAGCAGCAGTATATAGTATGTCCTCCAATTGTTCAGGAAATTGGAAAAGTGGCGGACAAAGAGGAAAAGGCAGGCCTAAAAAACTATCTAGGAGAGGACACTTTAGTTGAGCCATCTACTGTTCACAGAATCCTCATAAGAAATGGTCTCAATGGACAGCTAGCTGACAAGAAGCCACTCTTAATGAAGGGGAAACAGAGAGAAAAGGCTGAGGTATGCCAAATTACACAAAAACCGGACTGTCAGTGGTAAGGTCAGATCTTATGAAGTGGTAAATCAGTTTGGTTCAAACTGAAATTTTTGGTTTTAATTGTCTGAAATATCTATGGAGGAGCTCAGAAAAGAGGTACAGCAGTGAGTGTCTACAGGCATGTGTAAAACCACCTAAAGAATGATAAGAAAGCTTGCCTAAGAGAGATCATGGAGTGTTGAAGAATAAAGGTGGTAATACCAAATACTGACCAAGTGTATTAGAATTGTACAAACTGTTTTTTTTTCTTTCTTTAGATGTTTCAATAAGCTGCTGGAACCCGTTCCCGATCTTTCTAGCAAAATATAATGATATGAGGACTGATTTGAGACTTTTGAAGAGTACTATAGAATACAAAGTCAAATGAATTTATCAGTCAGTCACACAGATAAGTGACCACACCCTGCAACATTAGTTTGTTTTTTAAACTTTCACTGTTGTCTGACCAAAAGGTTTTACGTTTTGAAAGCTTTTCCTCCATTTAACTGGAATCTCTTTGGTCAAATAATTTAAGAATAGAGCGAATTCAAAAAAGGCGTATAATATTTTATTTTATAAAATGGAGAACACCTTCAACCCTAAATGTCAGGTGTTGACTTCACAGACACGTCAAGCAGAAAAGGTGGAAAAATGGGCCATTTTCAAATTACCAGTAGTTAAAAGTATCCCCTCGAAAGTGAGCATGGCTCTCAGCTGAAACTGTGACATCTCTCTACTATCGTCTCGCTACCAGCCTCCTTCCTGGAATTCAATTTGACAGAATATTGGTATGTGTGTGTCAGCCTATAACAGCGCAAGTGAAATTATAAGCGTAGAATCGGTGGTGGCTCTCCTGTCATTCATAGATTGGAAGACAATAGACAGATGATGAATGATGAAGATGAATGGCATTCCTCCCTGCCAAATGTCGCACTGAACAAATGAATTCCAAGAGCGCTTCTCATCATTTCAATGAGCTTTCCCCCGCTATGTTTCGGCATAAATCATGTTAACCTTCTCATTTTCAAGTTCATTCATTTTTAAGGTGCTCTTCCTCCTGTCTCAGTGGCTGTGGGCCTTGTGGATGCATCAAAGGGATCTGATTGCAGAGATTCTATTAAACTCAGACTGCAGAATATTGTGTCATTTTCCCAGGAATGCCAACTCTACCAACCATCATAACTCAGAGCTGTCATTGCACTGCTCTATACAGCATGCAAATAATCATACCTGGTCAATGGTTATGTATATATAGAA
Source organism: Etia nguti (assembly GCA_015106755.1). Classification (NCBI taxonomy): domain Eukaryota; kingdom Metazoa; phylum Chordata; class Actinopteri; order Cichliformes; family Cichlidae; genus Etia; species Etia nguti. The sequence continues at coordinate 1,439 of VUQG01024651.1, read as the reverse complement.
CAAGAGTGTGAAACATCACCGGTATAATACTACTTTACATTTATACATACCATGAAATTAACACCTACATATGGAACACATGACGCTGTAAGATCTCCCTTTACACTTTTTCGGGAATTGTTGTCAGTCCTACAAAATAACCTATTTAAATGGCTGACACCATTGCCAGCATTCCTTCTTGAATATGTGTTAATTACATTGTGATCGCATCCCAGTGCTTTATATGCAGTGCCAACAATGATAGAAAGATGAAAATGCTTGGACTTTTTCCCTCCTTGGTCCCCGCTCTTTGTTGTGATTAGTTTTTCTTTGGGTTTTTTAATAGCAAACACATTTGTCCATGAAATTTTCCCTCCCCTGTACATTCCCTCCAGGAATTTGCTGGCATCTATGAGTTTTATATTAAGACTGTGGTTACGATTCCTTATTTTGAAATGGTGATTATTGTTCTCTCTCTGATAATTTGCCGCAAAATAGTACCACAAATGCATGGGAGGAATTGACTGTACTAAACAGAGGAATCACAATAGTTGGGGCCTGCGTGGATAATCCTTTGCACGTCAGGTTATGGCTTAGTTACAGCATAGGTTACGTTGTAGGGTTTCAGATGGGTGGAGTGTGGATTTAACACAGAACCATAAATTCTCTCTAAGTGAGCTCACAGTGCTTTGAACTTAATCAGTGTCTTTTTAAGAATGATGCTCAGTGATGTCTACTTCCAGGTATTTGTTATTACATTATCTGTACAAAGTTACAATTTCATGGTTATGATTAGAACATTTATGGGGTTATAACAATTACTTTGGTTGCTTTGCTTCAGATTTGATGGCTAAAATACAAGGTTAGGGATACATATTTTGATTTTTGTTTAAAAAACAAATATTGGTGATTTTATTGTGACTTCTAGCAAACTGACATCTAATGATGGAGACCCTTTGGATGCAAAAACTTTATTTTATTTACATTTTACATTTTGATAAATGTTTTATAATTTTATCTAAAAGTGCATCACTGCACATATCATTCCTCAAAACTGGAATTTTAGTTTTTTTCAGTTTCCCCGAGTGTTTACTAAGCTAAATCATCAGAGTAATTTTTGCTTTACTTCATTCTCACTGGATAAAATTTGTAAGATAATATTAAAATTTGTCTTGATGCATGCTCAATCATCCAGGTAAGTAAATCGCAAAAGGTTGATTCTGTTCATCTGGACGTAGTGTTTTCAGTGGGAGAAACATTTTGTCACTCATCCAAGTGACTTCTTCAGTCTCAGCTGACTGCAGGTTTCCCCAATCTTATAAACAGTACCTTTGCACAATAATTGAGACTAGCACCACTGAATGAACAGTGGGCTCGAGGTCAGTTCCTTGAACATTAACATGCAAATTGTTATGACCATTGATCAACGATCACTGATCAAAGCTCATTGATCAATGGCC
>VUQG01024649.1:87767-97843 GCA_015106755.1 Etia nguti | reverse complement strand
ATATTAGTAACAAATAAGTGTATAATTTATAATTATATGTATAATGTATAATTATACAATGAAAATGGTTGTTAATTGAAAGACTATTTCCAGCAACAATTCTGGCCCGTGGGCCTTCTGTTTGACACCCCTGACATAAATCTTTGCGTTGTAGTTTATGAAAATAAGCGTTTTCTTACTTTTTCATTAACGTGACTGATCTGTTTTTGGATTTATTTAAATTATAACAGTGATCACCTGTAGGCACTGTTTCAAATACTGTTCAAAAAAGTCAAAGATATCCATGTGATGAACTGAATATTTTCATGTGAATATAGTAGCAGCCTGATTATTCCTAATTAATAAGGTGTACAGTCAGTGTTTCAGTGTTTTATTTGTTCATGAGTAAATCGGTTTGGCTGAGATTAAAGTTATAGTTTTCACACAGCTGAATAAACGTCACACAGAAAACTGATTAAACAGAAGTGTGAGATGGTCGAGAATTTAGGCTAGACCGTCCCATTTTAGAGCCTCGCACTTCCGGCCTTCTCGGTCTTTGGAGGACCCGGCCCACGTAGACTCGACAGCCAGTTCCTCCGAAGGATGCAGCCCCTGAATTGAGACACAGCTTTCCTTTGTTCACTGTCGGTGTGTCTGTTTTTCTCCCTCCAAGTCACGTCAGGTTTAAAGTATTTCAGGATTCTGTTCAGGTCATGGTCATTTTTCATGTTCATGTTTTTCTCCTGCTCAGAATCATGTTCATGTCACTTTGTCATAGTTGTCAAATTCTAGGTTTTCCCAGTTTAGGTTCTAGTTTTAGTTTACACCCCTGTATGCTTTGTCTTGTTTTGTGTTCATGTTTTTTCAGCCAAATAAACGGCTCGCCTTTTGTTTAAACTTCAGTTCCGTCTCTCTCTTGTCTGCTTTTTGGGTCCACACCGCAAACACACCGGCTGGTCAGCCCTGACACCTTCTCAATGAATCAGAGAACAACACGTAAAGCATTTTTGTATATGAATGTGTTTATTGGTCTTTTTTTTCCCAAGAAGTTCATAACAAAATAAAAGGAGATGATAAATGCCTGGTTGCCATCAGCCAGTTGAATAGATGTAATAACACCCTTATATGTCATAATTAAACATTTACAGTCATTCAAAGTGCTTCACTTGCACTCTTTGTGATTGTATTGTAACCTGTGCAGATCAGAGCCTCAGTATAACACTGACATATGCGAAAAGAAAAAAAAAATCAGTCTTTCATAAAGCTAAACTGTGATTTCACGTGGTAAACAGATTATTTTCTCATGTATTTATTTATTTTTTCTGTGCACCACCTAACTGCTGTCTTGGCTTAAGACTAAGGCACTTTCTAGAGAAACGTCTTTCCTTTTACTTAATTCTACATAAAAAGCTCTTTAATTGGCACAATTTACAAAACTGTGCCACATGTATAGATTTTTTTTTATTTTTTTATTTATAGACACAAATAGTATAACACATTCAAATGCACTACACCATTGATGTTCTGCACTAAAAGCTTATTTAGCACTTTATAACATCACATAAAACAAGTAAAACATGTACCAGATGTTTTCTTGTGAGGGTATCACTCCAGCCATGACACGAATGACTCCTTGGACCAGACCTGTCTTTAAAAATGTCCTGACTTCTTAAATGGTGACAAAGTCTGTCCATAGAGAGACAAACACCTGCTCAAATCTATCTGCGTATTAGTTCCTGCTCCTTTCTCTAGGCAGGATGACGCACTGACAGAAACACAAACTCACAATTTCTTAAGTACAGTGTACATGATACAGAAAGGGTAACATATCCAGATTCTTACAGGAACAGAAAAAAACATCATTGATTTTTATAATATCAGTTCATAGTCTCACTTTACATAAATCATTTGTAAAATGCTGTAACATTAATGACATAGAGAAAAGAAATGCTGCTGTTACATTCAAGCAGCCAACGGAGTACAACAAGTCAACAGTATAGTACCGTAGATTAACAGCAGTCTGCCAACACACTACACTGAGATGCTGAGATTAGCTATTATTTGCAGCTGTGCTTCAATGTAAGTATCAAAAAGTTTCCCCAATATTGCATTACAATAAGCTGGATGTTGGGTTTTAATAACAACGAAGAATGCAATGTCTTCTGCAGCTGAGCTCAGCCTATGATAATCACCACTGTAAATCTAAAAAAAAGCAGGAAGCAGGTGGTAGTTTCAGTAGATTGCATTGTATAATGTAAGAAGAAACTCTCACAGATAAAACCTTCACTCGATGTTCAGAGATGGTCCAGCAGAGGGAACCCTCTCTCCAACTATCTGCAGCCATGACAAGGCATTTGCATAGGTCATCTCTACCCTTATGAGATGTACATTTAATAATGAACAGTGCAGGCGGGCGGCTGCAATGTCAGGAGTGCACACTGGAGAGCGTGACAATGCATTCAAAGCACCTGAATAGCATCGCTGAGGATACAGCAATGGTAGAAGGTACAGCATGTCAGGTATGAGTTGTAACGATGATCACGCAGCATGTGTCCGCATGGAAAATCAAGTAATAGGCAAAAAATCGGCACTGCAGTGAAGATGGAAACCAAAAATATGCATAATGAGTCAGGTCAACTTCAAGTATATTACAGTTCATTAAAGGACTGTAAAAGTATTATTAGGGAGAGAGGGTTGTCTGGAAAGGGGCTGATTTCTGCTTTTCTTTCTGCAGTGTCCTATAATTCTTTGATATTATCTTCCTCATCCGCTATATTTTAAACTGCTATTTACTTATAGGATTTATCATAAAACAGATAACAGCAGCGATAAATTAATAATTCATTTGTTTTTGTGTTTTGTTTCAAATGTCTACGTTGTTTTTAAAGATACGTTTAACTTGTATTTAAAAATTATTCAGTTGGGTGTTAATGTCCTAAATAATCCATCTGAACTATATAAATAAATCAGCCATCCTCTGTGTTTATCACGTGATGTACACAGAGGATGGCTGGACTAAAGAACTCTTTTTTACCCTCTCCATAAGCAATCATTAAAATAAGATCCACTATAAACATCCCATGAGCTAATTTTTTTTTTCTGGATTTGATGTGCTCAATTTAATATGATTTAGGAAAATTAGAAGAGCTGTATAATTCCTGTATGTTTTTATGAGGTATGGAGCATGTGCAGAGCACCTGAGCCCCTCATGCAATTATTTATTTCATTTTTCCAGTGTAATTACCACTGTGCAGCTTTCATCCAAACATGTGAGGCACCATTTTGTCTGGTATCCAGCCTATGATGTGTACATACTGCAGGGGTGGAGCCAAGTGGCGGCCAGGGGTGGCCTGTTTGGGAACTATATGTGTCTATTTACTGAACAGAGTGAGCTAAAGTTTTTCATGCTTTTTCTTTTTGAAGCATTTCTCAGCAGCTGTTGTTTCCTGATGATGCACTTCTGCATGTGTGTTATCAGAATAATAAATGAAGACGTAAGTTTCTGTGCCACCCCAGTGTAGCTAATAGTAGTTGTCTCAGCCAGTGTACAGGTGGCCATTGCCCAATAATTTTCATACCGACTCTAAAAAAGAAAAAGGGTCCATCACTCATGGAACCTCCAGAAGCAGCAGAAACTGATGTGCGAATTCAGCTCATCACACTGACTGTATTTCACTGATGACAGTGATGGATTCATCAAAACCTTGAAGCAGCTGATCTTCAGCACTTTGAGCCCCATCAGCCTGTCGACATTACAGATTTTCACCCTCAGCATTAGATGTGATTTTGTTTTTAGCAGATGCATCATTATTCATCCAGTCTGATCTTTTTTTTTTCTTTTGCTCTGTTAACACAATCATTTTGTATAATTTAAACTAGTGTGTATGTGTGTGCATGTGTTTGTGGAGAGGGCACTGATAATATTGCTAACATTTGCACTTCTCCAGCGCACTAATGCTCATCACAGCTGCGCTGACAGCCAGAGGAAAGGCCACACAGCGGAGCAGAGCTTTTGCTCACATTGATTGCACGCCTCTCAATATTCAATGCTGACAGACTCAAAATGAAATCCTACTTCCTCCATTTAAGTGTGTTTCAACCAGTCTAATATGTGTTTGAAGCCCACCTAAAAGCTTTCATATGTTAAAAAAAAAAGAGAGAGACTCTCCATTGAGCACGGTTTTACAGATGTAAAGCCTCATATTAAGGACACATTAGGTGCTGATGGCTCGTTAACAGAGGGCGGGAGAGAATGAGTACAATCTTAAGACGGCAAGAGGAGTAGGGATCATATGCACAGCGGCAGACCATGCCCCTCCCCCTCACTAAGTGCTGCAGAGATGTACACAGACACACACGTACCCTACGTGTGTGTCTGTGTGTGTGTGTGTGCATAGGAGGAGGGGGAAGGGGGAAAGAAAGTGAGAGTGTGTATCTGCGTGCGAGCAGAGGCAGATCCTACGGTTTCATGATGGTTGTAGATGGAACAGGAGGAGAGGAGAGGGAGAGGAGCAGCCGGCGGTGGAGGTGTAACCTCAGGTGGCCGGGTTTCTGTCTACCTTGCCAGCACTTCATGCATTGTCAGCTGATGAATGTTTCCACGCTCCAGAAGATGGAGTGGGCATCATAATGCGATAAAGCTTAATGTGACAGGATCTGTTTTTTTGTTGTTGTTGTTGTTTTTTAACATACATTAATCAAAGATTAAAGCTCCGTTAATACGAAGTCCTTGGTAGATTTACATTTCCTCTTTAAGAAATCTCCTCTCTATGCAGCTGAGAGGGAGGCGATGCCCAGGAGTGAGATTATTGGCCTGGTGTGGTACAGTGGGTACAAGGGGCGTGTTTGATTTTTTTTTTTTTTTTCCAGGAGTCTCCCAGGAAGGGAAAATGTGCTTCTCTTCACGTGTTCCATGCTTATGAGGTCTGACAGCAGAGAGTACAATGCACTCCTCAGCCAGCGCACCGCTAAAGCTTCTCATGCACAATCTCACACACAAACATACATAAAGATTTCTCTCTCTTATGCACTCACACACACATACACACCCAGACACATAATCCCTCCCTATTTCCCTAAGCCTGGACCAGCCAGCAGGAAGACCAACCATCCATGGCTTTGACCCTGAATCAAACATTTGGAGAAAGAGGGGATGGAGATCCATAAAAATAGGACAAGTTGTTTCTGTAGAAAAATAGAGAAATTTACAGAGGCTGATAAAATGTCTTTGGCACTTTTGAAAAAACATAAAATAAAAAAATAAAAAACCAAGAAATTGACACTGAGTATAAAAGGCCAAACTAGAAAGCTCTACAGCCAGGAAAAGGTTGTGATGCTCCATATTCATCCACACATGAGTCTAGCTATTCCGGGGTGGATCTGAGCCTGCACCGGCCCGTACTCCACCACCTCTCCATCCACAGTGATCATACCTTGCGGAGTTATGGGCTCCAGCCGCAGAGCCTTCACCTTCTCGTACACCAGGTGGGGGCAGCCACATGCCAAGTGGCCACCTTTCTCCATGGCAAGGAAGAGACGCAAAAGGGCAGGCCGGGAGATTCCTGCTGTCACGTAGAACAGATGAATCAGACCATCATCTGCCATTGCACCAGGGACTGTCCACAGGTCCTCAGCCAGGTGGGACTGGTAAATAGCCAGCACCAAGACAAAGTCTTCCTCCTTGACCACTGTCCACGTCTCTGGGACAGGTTCGTCCAGGTCAGGAAGCAGAGAGTCTACAGGGGCTCTTGTCTTGGTGTCACTCTCGATCTGAGGCCTCTTGGTGGTGATGGCATTGTTGGAAGAATTGGTTCTAGTGTTGTGGTTTGAGTTCGTGCCATGGTGAGAGCTCTGGTTTGGGGAAGTGTTGGGGATAAACTGACAAGGAAGTGAAGAACAGAGTGAGGGGTGCTGAGGTGTGGAGGGTGGGTGGTTTGTTGTGAAGCTCCCTTTTGAAAATTTTGGTGCTTCCTTCACGGGGAGGTATGCTAATCTGCCCTGATACACTCGGAGTGAGGCCAGACGCACCAGGGTGCCCATAAGGAAGCGGATAGCTCCGACGTGGCGGTACTTCTCGCTCTCAATATCGACATCTGCCACAAAGCCCCAGGCCAGAGAGAGGAACGAGAAGAGGCGCTGTTTAGAGGCCAAGTGGACTGACACCAGGTCCAAAGGGCCAACCAGGCCTTTGCACAGCATGAAACCACAGCTCAACAGAAGCTCCTCATTCCATGCTGGAGGTGACCTGAAAGGTTGTTTAAGAGATCATGAGGTAAGCCTCAATTTCACAACTACTACATGGGACTACAGTGGGGGAGGAAAATCATTTGATCCCCTGTTAAATTTGTAAATTTAGTCACTTCCAAAGAAATTTAAAGTCTTTAACTTTTATGGTAGTTTCATTTTAACGTAAAGAGACAGAATATCAACTAAAAATAATTCCTATGGAAAATCTGCTTCATGTCACCAAGCGGGTGGTAAGCCCTGGGTCAAAATCCTTCTTGAGGTGTGTGCAAACCTGGTGACCAACTACAAAAAACTACTTACCGCTGTGCTTGCCAGCCTGAGGTTCTCCACCATGTCCTCAGGCATGTTCTGGTTAATATTCTCTCTCTTTCCATTAAAAAGAAACTACCATTAAAATTAACCCCAAAAACTGGTGTGACAAATGTGTGAATGAGCTGAAATACTACAAATGCTCACAAATGGACACATAACGATTTAAATAATCATACTGCTGCACATAATGCTGATAGTACTGTAGCAACAGCATGCTACTTAACACTATTTAACTACTCAACTGGCAGTTTGGTCTTGGAGGGTGTCATTGACCAAGTCTGATCTCAAAACTTTGGATCTTCAAAGTTTCAGTGCTACACCTACAGACCTTCAGATCATGTTATAAGTCCATGACTCAGCAGGTCAGAGCCGCACCGAAGGCCCAACAGCTTGTTAGTCGGAGGCGGCCATAATGTTTTGACTCATTAGTGTATATTTCTGTTCACCCCTTTGATGTTGTGCTAACAACCAACCAGCAGATGGAGATGACACCTTGAACATGTGCTGGGTCGACATGTTCCCCAGATGCACTCTGGACTATAATCACTCATAATGTGCCAGTTTTTAAACCCATTACATCATTCCTTTGAGAGTTGGAGGAACCTAAAATGACCTTGCCGCACAGCAAAGCAGTTGAAAGTCTCGTCTCTCTCCTGGGGAAATGATGTGCCCAGTCAGCCTTTGGCATAATTACACAAGCATGAGATAAATTGTCTTTTTTTTTTTTTTCCAAAGCTGAGGAAGGTTTATCTTTTGCACTGTTAGCCCATGCATTTAAATGACTCATTAATGGATCAACTCACTGTGAGTAGTGGTGGACGGACGCAGCCAGGGCATTGCCGGAGCCACCTGGTAGAATACCCAGAGGGATCTGAATGGCCTCTTGCCAGTCTTCTCGCTCCATAAGACCATTTATCACCTGAATAAGCAAGAAAAATACAAGAACAGAATCAGACCGTGCTTCTAAATAGAAAGTAGTGACTGGGGAAGACTGCAAGTTCTGATAAAAAGTGTTTCTCTGATAGTTACAGCTGTTCTGTGTTAAGTATAGTGCTTCCAGGAAACATGAAGGTACCATGGTGGAAGATTTATATAATCAGAGAAATAAAAGCAAAAAAGAAAAAAGAAAAAAGAAAGAAAAACCTTGACATTACTTATATTCTACATCATAGCTTGAAAGACATCCACAGAGAAACAGGAAGGCTTTTCATTTATCTGGTGCTAGACTCACATCACCTGAGCTCTTTTGTCATGATTGAGAACAAATTAAATTTTTATAGTCCTATTCTAAGAAGTTCCTGGGAATAGGGCAGGTTTGTAAGAGTTTGTATGATTTTCATCCGCAGCTGATTAGCACTCGTGTCCTTGCCAAGTAAAGTTAAAGCACCTCAAACAGCAGCCCATCTCCGGACATGATGACCAGTGCATCCCACTGCGACAGGTCTGCCTTTCTCACCAGCTCCCGTGCGTGGTTCTGACGCTCTGGAAGACACAAGAGAGGACATGGAGAAGTAAAACACAAAGTAGAAAGTGTGGTGAAATGCGGGACAAAGCAAAGACATAAAAACAAGGGCAAGGACAGAGAAAGAGATATGCTCCCCTTTATCGCCAGCCTCTGGGGTAGGATCAGGGAGATTAGGCAGAAAAGAGATTCAGTTTCCCCTTATCGGGGCAGACATATCACATTAGCCCATCCAGTGGCTACTCAACAGCTCCAAGGCAGCTTTAGCCAGCCTGCAAACATCTGTGAATGACAAATATCTGAGTGTGTGTGTGTGTGCATGCATGAGTGTTGGTTAATGCGCTGGAGGAGCAGTGAGCTATTTGTTAAGCCTAGTTTTTTGGCAGCATCGTTGAGTGGGTCCCTCTGCAGGGGGCTCACACGGCCAGCATCAAATTCTACCGTCCCACCAGCCGAGACTCCCCATTGAAGTCGTGCATGGTAAAAGAGGATGGAAGATATGCAATTAACAAGCACTGATACACTCACACATCATGATGAAAATAATTTTTTCTTATCTATAGATGGAAATAAAAACAGTGGCATCGTCTTTTCACTTTGCTCGATTTTTACCTGTCTTCCCCACACCCCCCTTGCCTGGAAAGTCTCTTGGGTCTCCCTTTCCCCGGCGGTGCTCCCCATGTTGCTGCTGTTTGTTTGCTGTGTGCTGGGGAGGCTCGAGGCACTGATGCAGTGCTGTGTTGACAGACTGAAGCAGAGGGAGTAACTGCACTGCACAGCTGACTCAGCAACTTGAGCCTGCCAAGAGGGTTGATGCTTTACTTCCTAGCCACTTCCTTATTCAAGAGGTCACTGCCACTCATCCAGCCTTAAACCTGAAGGTAGAGGTGCCACAAAGTTTTCACTTGGCACACTCGCTGTTGATTTTTCCACCACCTGCACACGACTAACAAAGATTTTGCTCTGTTTAAAATGTTCAAAATCCTCAATAAATTCCACTTTAAATGTAGCTGTTATGCCACCTCCGTGTGCCTCCTTCTGAGGTTAGGCTGGGTAAAGATTAAACTTGGTGCACTGGATGCTTCATACAGTATGTAAAAGGTACATGATGACACAAGCGGTGCCTTCATTGGTACTTGTCTTTCCTCAGGCAAAGGCAGTGTGATACAGTCATCAAGGACCTGTCCCAATAAATGGCTTGTGCCAGTTAACCTGTATCAGACCAAAGAAGCCCTTTAGTGATCCCTACCCCCACCTTTATTTCTGTTTAACATTAGTTATTGTTGTTTGTCTGTTTACATCACCATCCAGCTGCCAGGCTTTCTTTGAATCCCAGAGGTCTGTATAATGAGTACACATCAGCACCCTCTCTCAAATAAACAAACACGGAGCCTGTCCTGTTATTTTTTGAATTTGCTGTTGTGGTCCATCTCACATTGAGCTGAGCGCTACCAAGCTGATGCTAGAAGCAACAGCTGCTTCTGTTGATTCTGTCAAACAGGGTTTGGTTGGAGGCAAGTGCTAACCTCCAGGACTGAATAAGAAGACAGTGCTTTTACAGTTGTGATGAGAAGTTCACATACATTAATCATGGGCATGAATGTCAAGGTAATTTTGGACTTTTAATGATTTCTTTGAATTGTGCTTTTTCCAGCGTGGAATGATTGTACAGCATACATCTTTGGTGACTTTAAAAAACATGAATTAGGAGCAAAAGTTGGAAGTTATTTAGGATTTTCTTGAATCTACACAGGGTCAAAAGTATACATTCTTGCCCAAATGTATAGATACATCCTCACTATTTGGTTAAATGTCCCTTAGCAAATTACACCTCTACCAGATGATTTGTTAGCTAACAACAAACTTCAGGCATAATTCTGGCAGGACATTTGACCACTCTTCCTGGTAGAACTGATTGAGTTCATTTAAATTGGTTGGTTACCTGGCATGGATTCAGCTTTAACGTAGTCCACAACAGTGTTGGTCAAGTTACTTGAAAAAAGTAATTAGTAACTAATTACTGATTACTTCTCCAAAAAAGTAATCCTGTTACTTTACTAATTACTTATTTTCAAAC
>VUQG01024649.1:60486-87522 GCA_015106755.1 Etia nguti | reverse complement strand
AGTAATTAGTAACTAATTACTGATTACTTCTCCAAAAAAGTAATCCTGTTACTTTACTAATTACTTATTTTCAAACGTAATTAGTTACTTAGTTACTTTTTTAAAAACATGATACACAACCTGAACACGTAATAAAGCAACAGACCTTTCAGTCCAATTCTATTTTTATGCATAATCCATCATATAAAATAAAATATTTTTTTGTGTTTACACTCGCGCTTTCAAATAGATGCAAGTAAAACACAGCAAAAAATAAATAAAATCAAAGATTTAGCAGCACTAAGTCCTGCTGCTCTTAAATCTATTGTCACCTGTTTAGCAGGAGTGGGGCAGGTGGAGGTTTGCCCGGTGCAGCAGCGGTCATGTCAGTGGGGGGATCCGGGGGTCTCTCTGTGAATTTCACATTCTTGTGGCAGAGTGCTAGGTGCTTGCTCAGATTTAAGCTTAATTTTTCGCTGTAGAAAGAAGTTTTCTTTCCACGCAGAGTGTACAGCGGACGCTAATGTTTTTGTCACTTTTTACGGACTAAAACTGAAAGTAATGTAAGTACGTCCAGGCTTTAAACGCTGCATGGTAGTACTCTCTCCCGAACTCCATATTATCCATTGTTGATCTACACATGCCTGTTGCTGCCACAGACGTCGCACGTGCTTACGTCATTGTCACGAGACACTCTCACAAAAAAATCACAACGGTTTAGTAATGCAGTAACGCAGCGTGCTTATGGGAAAGTAACAGTAATCTAATTACTTTTTTTGCAATAGTAATCCCTTACATTATTCGTTACTTGAAAAAAGTAATGGGATTACGCGTTACTGCCCATCTCTGGTCCACAAGCCTGAAGATGTTAGCCTCCTTTATCCATTCCAAAACCAGTTTGTGTTTGGAGTCATTGTCCTGCTGGAACACCCAGCTGTGTCCCATTTTCACCCACCTAGTTGCTGATCTGAGGTGAAGTTGAAGAATTTGAAGGTAGTCCTCCTTCTTCATTTTCCCACTCTGTGTAATGTACTGGTACCGCTGGCAGCAAATCAGCCCCAGAGCATGATGCTACCACTGCACTATTCTTAACTTCGAAATCCTCATCTTTACTTCTCCTAACATGCCTCTTATTGGGGCCAAGCAGCTCAACCTTTGTCTCGTCTTACCATAAAACTTTTCTCCTGAAGCCATTAGACTTGTCCATGTGAACAGCTGCAGATTTCATTGGAGCTTGAATGTGTCAACTTTGGATCAGGGGCTTCTTTCTTACTTGGCACTCTCTCAGTCCATGGCAATGTAAAACTTGCTTCACTGTGGACAGTGACACTGGTGTTCCAGCAGTTTCCAGTTCATGGCAGGTTTGATCCTAGATGGTTACTGGGTTGTTCCTATCTAGTTGTTTGAACTGATGATCTTGGAATCTGCAGTTGTTTAGAAATAGCTCCAACAGACCTTCCCAACTTTTTAAAATCTACAGTCTTCTTTCTTAGTTCTTCAATGAGTTCATTGGACTTTTCAGGGTTGTTCTGAGATTTGGTCAATCCAATGAGTATTATCAAACACATAATTGTAGTCAATCACGATCACTAATGAGAAGTTAACGTGTAAGTGCCAAAGACTGCAGTTCCTTAAGTGACCACTAGAGGCTGGTGCAAGTGGTAGACTCCCATTAAGTTGTCCACCGTTATGACTGAATTAAAGACATTGACAAGCTGGTACAAAAATATTTTTCTCTCTATAGCTTTGTGTAAAGTGGTACAGAAGATGACTTCTTCTTTTCATTAACCATTTAAATTTGATGAAGGCTTAAATTATGCATTATTAGGTACATCAAATATGGGTTCTGACACAGTCGTAGCCAGTAGCTCTTTGCTGAGCTTCAACTCAGTTAATTCAAGGCACTGAAATAGCAGTCTGTATAAACACTTACATACATATGAAAAAAGAGAGTATGTAGCAAGGAACAACATTATTGCCATTGGGAGCTTTCTGCTTTCCATTAGTACTTTGTTTGTAGACCAGGCAGTACTGACCAATCACATTTGAACAGGCTTTGACTGCATGTGGGTGAACCTTGCATGTGGAAATCAAAGAATGAATGTAATTTATCAAATGCAATCTTAAAACCACTGTATATGGTGATGATTTATTTGACCTTCAATGTAAAGGATTAATGGATGGAGTGGGTAGGATTGTCCCACATATCCACTGGCTGCAATGAAAGCCCAGGAAAATTGTTTTTTGTTGAGCCGTCTATGCAACGTACGAACAAAATATATGAATGCATGTTGCTTGGCTGGTAAACACAAGATAGCGACTTGAGGCTTTAGAGCATGATTTTATAAACCAGTGGTTGGCATCGGTTTGTAAAGGCTTTATCGAACTTTCTAAGTTTAAAGTTACAGGCAGGAGGGTAAATGACTCTTTGTGCTTATATTTTATTCCATATGTTTGGGTATTAAAGCCTTTTTATATTTCTTCATCAGCTTATTGGTATCCCGAGGGAGGTCACTTGGAGCTTAAAGCCTCCTATGACAGCAACCAACACAACACTGTTTGAATTCACAAAAAGGCATCAGCAATTCATATGGAATATGGAGCAGCATGAGAGAGATTTTAATGCGTATCACTGCACATGTGCCTGAGTGCCTGCACATACTCGTGTTTGCCGTGAACATGTGGCCTGTGAATTTGTGATCACACAGGCAATGCATAATTCCTGCAGAGATTAAAAGTTGTTTTAGAGTGCAGTTATGTCAACTTATGTGCGTGTGTGTGTAATTGGCAGGATGACCTAGTTCTTTAAATGATCATCCACGGTGGGGTTAAAGACTTTAATCTGATATTTTCATATGAAGGTGACCTTGAGAACATTGCCAGCCGACCGCACAGGGAAAACATATTTACGAGTGCGTGAACTCCACTGACCTGTGATGACAAGCGTGTAGGGAACAGAGGCCTCCGTGAGCATGCCCTGTATGTGGCCGGTGAAAAGCTGGAAAGCCTGTCCGCGCCCGCTTTGAGGATTCACCAGTATCATGATTCTGCAAGGCCGTCGCACCTCCATATACGCCACACCTGAGAGAAGCAGAGGAAGGTGGATGTGAGTGAAGGTGAGGACAAAGATGAAGGAGTAGGATTTTTAAAGAATGTATAAGGGCAGCCTTTTCCCTCGGGGTCTCTTTGGCACAGAAAAAAAAGGAGCATGAGGCAGTAAAGGCACGGGATGTGAGAGCATTCAGGCTGACAACGCTTCATTTTAATGTGACATGCTACTTTCTTCAAAGAGAGAGGGCTTACAGATGCTTCTCACTCGGGATCTCACCATGTATTATTAGCAACTCGTGACATCTTGTCGTCCCCATGAGGGAAATCCTCCTGTTGCTTGTGTCTTTCAAGAGAAGACAGATTAATGGAATGAGAAAATCCATTTTTCCTGAGGTTTTTAGGGACTCAACCTTTTTGCTCAAGGGCACATGTGCACTGTGGATGCTAGCTGTCTTCCAGCTGTATCCATGTGGATTATCCCTACTCCTGGAACTTAACTGTAGGATCCGCTATAAACGATATTTAGAGAGTATCGATCCTGTCACGCTAGTATTGATCAAATACCAATATCAGCATTTTTATACTTGGTCAGATTTGGCACATTGATGATGGTTAAATCATGACACACTGCTCTCACCTACATAAGTTGCCTTTACAAATAAAAAGCCTTTAGTTCTGTTTGAAAAAGTTCCCTGACAATAACTATAATTAAAAATTAACGCTGCTTGCTTGGCAGCTCCATCTTCATCATTCTTTTCCCCAAAATAACCACTGTCAGAAGTAGAATAATGATAAAGTTATAGTAGATTGTCCACATGACAGTGCATCCTGTAGACAGACAATGAATCCCCACATTGCTCCTGATGCCAAAAATCAACTGCCAAATGTAAAGCAATGATTGCAATAAGGGCTACTACAGGACTTCGAGATATATCTGAACTATAACTTTTCATCATATTCTAATTGAAGTGTTCTGAGAGGGAACTAGACCTCTGCAAGCTCATTACAGGAACAATATAAAGTTGTAGAAAAACTAAAAGTCAAATATAGAGAAAGAGTGCAGGAGATGTGGTAGCAAGGGTTGAGTAAATGACTTTCACCAGCGAGAGTGGGGTTTAAATCCCAGGGGCAGCCAATTATTTTTAGCCCACGTTCGTTTGTTTGGGGGCTTAAAACAGAGAGCTGCGGAAGGAGTGCTGTCTAATTTTAAATCTGCAGTAGGCAGGAATCTGGAAAAGATTTCTGCCTACTGCAGATTTAATTGTAAAATACTTGTTGGTTGCAACTAAAAGGATTTGCAGCTTTTACAGAGTAGTTTCCCCCACTGGAGTTGGATTTTGCAGCAGACGCTCTTGACCTTTAGAGCACACACAGACTCGCCAGAGACCATATCAAATGAATCAGAAAGGACAAAAACATCATCCCATTTTGGGGCACTGAGAGCAGAACCGGTATTGATTTCTGCCATAAATACATGGCTGCAGATGATGCTGCCTTTGGTATCTGGCAAGCAAAGTTTCTCTGAATCATAAAATGTGACGGATGTTAAAAAATGATCCTCATCATTTAGTAATTTCAGCTGTCGTTTTTAACCTTAGTACTGACAGAGCAAATGCTTTTGCCGTCTTTGTTTTGACTCACTATCTGTCGGCTCTGGCTGAGCTGTCAGGGTATTTGTCCTCTTGATAGTTTAGAACCTCAATTTCCAGGTCTGTGACCTGTCTGTGCTGCTGCCATCCTCTACCTCATATGACCTCTGATGATAGGAAACAGGGAAGGTACGAATATATCTCAGAGAAAGAGGTGTGAACCCGCCAAAAAGAGTGAGGTGAGAGGGCAAAAACACACAGGCACACACCAAACTGTGCCTCCATGCAGTCACACAAGGTTAGCATTGTTGTTTACTTGAATCTGAGCACAATGTGGCATTCAGACACAAAGGTCCTCTCTACACTTCCAGAATACAGTGGAAAATGACTGTTGATAGTGAAAGGGCTTTTGAATTGGGTTTTTGCCCTCAAGTCTGCAGGGCTGAAGACCCTCCCATTCCTATACCTACAGACAGCCTTGAAAAGGGTCAAACCCAAAACAGGCATTTTCGGTTAAAGCAAACACCTTTAGCATTTTTCACACTGGGATATATGACACATAAAGCAGAAGACATGCTCGTCCTGAACTCTGCTTACTACACCTGTAATTTCTTTTCCGTGATTCAAATAGAATAATGCAGCAAAGCAAAAAAGAAACAGTGTTCAGTCCCTCACCTAACTCATTCTAGCCTGTGTAGCTTTACTTTGAAACGAACCTACTTGTCGTGCAAGGGAATACTTATCAACTTCGCTGCATTAATTTACAGCAGGGATTTTCTCAGATCTTCATGAATGCGTTCTAATTGAGAATCACTGCAAGCACTGAGATAACACAACCTAATGTAGCTAATAAAGAGCCAAGCTGGAGGTTTTTTAAGGTAAATGTTATCATCAGCACATTAATGCGCCTGCAATAATAATGCCAAAGTGTTTAGCAGCTACAATGGTGCGTGCAAGGTGTGGAAATCTTGTGAGACAATGTTCAGTTAATCAGAAAGGACACTTAAGAGATTTAGATGCCTTATGCAGAAACATTTAATGTAGCATGCTGGATATCAAGGAGAAGAAAGGTGAACAGTCCCCCAGATCTGAAGTTTATTTATACAGAGTCATTCAACCTGCCATGATAAGCCTATGGATGCTGAGTGCTGTGCGGATGAAACTTAAAGTGCACACAATCCAGGTGTTTAGAATCCAGTTGATACCGTAGCCCTGAGAGGTCAAATGCACTGAAATTTAAGCAAATAGAAAAGCACTCCAAAAGCACACAAAACACAAAGGAAGTGTTTCTTGGGGAAAGACAGTAATGTGGCACGATGAAAAGAAGTGGACCATTCTTCGGTGTTGTTAGGGAGAAAAAGATGGAAAGTAATGTGTGGTTTAATCGCACGACTCGTTTAATACTGTAGATACAAGTGCTAGCCGTTACTATTAGCTTGTCAGCTTCTGCAGCTGTTGCATCACGTTATTGTCTCCCCAAAAACACTTCCGTTGTGCTTTGTGAGGTTTTTTTTTTTAATTTTTTATTGAGCTTTTGTAGTGGTTTTTAAAAAATTTTTTTTATTTCCACTGTGTTTTGTGTGCTTTTGCAGGATTTTCTATTTGATGGTGGTTTCTTAAGTTGCAGTGCGTTTGAGGGGTGGCATCCAAATATGCTTCATTCTGTGAGGACTAAGGATTAGCCAATCCACACTTTTATGTGAATGTATCCACTATTTACAGCTGAAGCCAATTTTCTGACAAAATTGCAATTTTGAGAGTCACAGGCTGCTAACGCGGCTGAAATGGGGTGGACATGCTCAGGTAGGCTGTGGTATTTAAACAATGCTCAACTGGTACTAAGGGGCCCAAAGTGTGCCAAGAAAATATCCCCAACACCATCACACCACCAGCACCAGCCTGAACCGTTGATACAAGCAAGGATGGATCCACGCTTTCATGTTGATTACACCATATTAGGACCCTACCAACTGAATATCGCAAATCGAAATCAAGACTCATCAGACCCGGCAAAAATTGTTCCAATCTTCTCTTTTCCAATTTTAGTAAGCCCATGCAAACTTTAGCCTCAGTTTTCTGTTAGCTAATAGTAGTGGCACCTGGTCTGGTCTTCTGGTCTTCTGTTTTGCTGTAGCCCATCTGCTTCAAGGTTCAAAGTTCCATTCTGCATTCAGAGATGCTCTTGTGCATATTTTGGTTGTAAAAAAATACTAATTTGAGTCACTGGTGCCTCCCTTAGACCTCAAAGCAGTCTGACCATTCTCCTCCGACATCTGGCATCAACAGAATTTTCACCCAGAGAACTGCTGCTAGATATTTCCACTTTTTCAGACTATTTTCTGTAAACCCTGATGGCTGTGTAGGAAAAATCCCAGTAGATCAGCAGCAACCCGTCTTACACCAACAACCATGCGACATGCAAAACCACGTAAATCATCTTTCTTCCCCGTTCTGATGCTCGGTTTGAACTTCAGCACCCCAACTTGACCATGTCCATATGCCCAAATGCACTGGCTGATTACATATTTGCATTAACAAGCAGTTCAACCGGTGTACTTAATGAAGTGGCTGCAAGTGTATCTGAACTCGGACAAATTGCTGAGATTACGATGGGAGATAAAAATATGCACATGCAGCTTATCAGATTAAAACGAAAAAAAAGAAAGTTGTGTTGTGCTTTGATATTATCACGTTGAACTCATGTTGCATAGCAGCACTGCCGTCAGTCTGGCCTGATGACACAAGACAGCACTGATAAGCAGTATTATCAGCAGTAATGGTAACTAAAACAATTTGTCTCCTGTCTTGTAGAATAGCTCATTAATTTTGGAAGCTACTTCTTTACTTAAAAACTGCAAATCAGTAATCCTGTGCTCTGCTGTTTTTATATTTTATTTATTCTATATTCATCAGTAAAACTAGTAAGTAGTGGTAGTGAAACTTACAGTCTAATTTCAAAAGATTTGCATGGTATATGTTGGGAAAATGTCCATAAAATGAGGCTGATTTAAGTAGGCATACCCAAACAGTACATACAGGCCACATTTAAGAAGATTTCTGATCATTATGTCCACAGAAAACGGCAACTTCCCAGACATTTCTACTTCCCTGACCTCTGTGTCACCTGTGTATGCGACAGGGACTTATAGGGGTTGTATGAACGTGAATGTGAAGTCTGTCTGGGATGTGAAGTCAGATACCTGCAGGCATCATCCTGCCACAAAATTTTCAATGTGTGCATTTCACAGATACGAGTGGGTAAACACACACCTGCAGCGAGGTGACAGGCAGACTGGAAATGACAGTGTGTCAGAACTAACAAGTGCCGAGCTGACAGAGAGAATCTGCCACCTCATTTCCAAAAAGGTGTATGTCTATACAGGAAAAAGAAAAATCTAAATAAAGACTAAATGTGCCTCTAAGTTTCGCAAGCTGCAGCACAGGTGGGATTTGTTAAAACATGAAAACATTCAATGAAAACTCCTGGAACAGAAACAAATATGTGGGTTATTTACTGAGAGCATTCCTGTTCAGGGGCAGCACTAAATTCAGGCAGCAAAGAAGCATCTGCCAACACACACACATACACACACACTGCATTCCAAGGTTGGGCGAGTGTTTGCTGAAGAGGAGGAGAAGACGTCCAGAGAGTACAAACACCAGTGCCCGCTGTGGCAGCGGCTGACAGCCCATCACAGCCATGTGTCACAGAGCAGAAGACAGAAGCTCCAGGGGGGCCGAGATGCCGGCCGGGGTGAGAGGTCTTCTCGTGACGCATTTTTAGCTCTCGACTCCTTCAATGAGGAAGCCACGACTGCTTCAGCGGAGGGCCCCATGGGAGATCACACAATGACAGGCGCACCTGACCCCAAAGCTTCTAGTAAATAGTTGCTTTTGAGGGAGCAGAGCACTAGAGGTGGGCGGATCAATCCAAATACTGATACCGATGTGCTGGTATCGATATTGGATCGATACTAGTGCAATAGAGTCGATACTTTGTTTCTAAGCTCTAAATTCAGTATGTAGCTGACTGTATTGTGTTAAATAGTGTTGTTTTTTTAAAATGAAATAATATACATACTTTGAAAAATACTTGAACCTTTTTGTGCTGATTGTCCCGCCTATTTTATTTCTAGCCCATAGCACATTTAAACAACACTGACCGAAAGTAAATTAAATATTAGGTCAAATTGGGTCAATAAAGTGTGTTCAGAATCTGCAAAGTGATGATAATCTTAAAAAATCTTGACACAGCTACATAAGCTGCCTTTATAGGGTGAAAGTAACATATCGGTATCAGCAGTTCCTGTATTTATTTGGTATCGGATCATTACCAACATTTGCAGTATGGCACACCACTACCCCCAGCTCCTACCCTCTTCTCCTTCTCTTTTGTGCCCTTCAGCTTAAATAGCAGACACAGTGGGGGCCAGGATCACACTCACATCACCACCGGAGAAGCTTATTTGCAGATTTTAAAGACCGCGGATGCACTTTTTTCTGGAGTAACTCGAGACAAATCCTCATTGATAATGTACCAGTGTAGCAGGAAGGAAGGAAGGAAGGAAACATGTCATGTAAAAAAAAAGAAAAAAAAAAGAGGAATTTTCAATCTGCCTTCTATCAGATATCCAAAGAGCCAAAAAAGGATACGGCTAGTAGCAAAAAAAAAAGCAGGTGCTTGTAAGATAAGTCAAATCAAGTAACCATCATCTCATTCTTTCGCATGCAATCTCCCAGCGGATCTTCTAAGCAGCAGGACTGTATCATAGTGTGTGCTCTTCATTATTTACAGCGCATTCATTCCAGTGAGCCCGCAGTGAGGATAAAAAAACCCTGCGAAGCTACCACTGTGATAGACTTCAGCACACTGGCTAAATTAGCAGAGTTCCAGCCTCACTGTAAACTACACCTTCATATATTAGATTACACGTTTAAATCAATTTATATCCAAGTGTAAGTGTGTCACCGTGATAACTCCCTGCCTAAAAACCAATCTTGTGCAGTGGTTGCACTTTTAATCCAACCTTTCCATCTGCAATCCCAGATGAGATGGCATGCAATTAACTCAGGGGGTAAATACACTATTGGGGATTAGTGAGTCACTCTGACTTCCCCTGCTTCCTCTGTGACAAGCAGCAATTCTGCCACATCATTAGTACAACATTACTCACTTAAAGCACATAATATATTCCGTTAAATGCTCGGTTATTAGCTCGACCGGATCTGGGACGCTAAAACAAGCTTAAAAATTAATGATATGATCACATCATCGCATGAGACGCTGCGTTCAAAAGAAGAAGACAAGTGAAAGAAAGCCGGGAATAAGAGGCTACAAACTGTTAGAGGCCTGAGCCGGTTCATTAGTATGTGTGATTGAAATGCTCCCAGGCTGGAGCCCTTTGATGAGGAGTCCAGTGAGCAACCAAGTTACCTCTGAGCTTACCATCTGCCTGCCTGCCGCACATAAACAGTGCAGAAGCAGAGGGAGGCTGGATGTTCCTCATCACACAATAGAAGTGGGTGGATCGATCCAAATATAGTGAGTATCGATACCAATCGATATTGGTTAAATACTAGTGTAATAGCATCGATATTTTGTTTCCATCCTCTAAACTGAGTATACAGCCCATTCAACTGTATTCATTTTGGGGGGGAAATGAAAACATTTTTGTGTTGACTGTCAAGTCAGTTTTATTTATAGCCTGAAGCATATTTAACCAACAAAAGCTGACCAAAAGTGCTTTAAAGACAGTCACATTTACAGCTTAGCTGTATTTTGAACAGTTTCAAAATACATGAAAAGCTAAAAGGTGTATTTTATTGTGTTAACTCACAATAATGGTGAGTAAAAATCACAGGGATTTAGCGGTCATTAAAATGTTTTCGGAATTTGAAAATTGATGATGATTCATCTCATGACACACTGCTCTGCCCAACGCAAACGGCCTTTATAGGGTCAAAAATATTGGTATCCTTATTGTATCAGTAATACCGGCCCTGTATTTACTTGTTATCAGATCGATACCAAAATTTGCAGTATCACAGTGTCCAGTCTGTGTGTTTGTGTGTGTGTGCTGTGTACACCTGGAGGCTGCTATAGCAGGAGGGCGACCTCATTCCATATCCTAACACTTCCCTCCCTCTTTGGCAGCCAACATTCCAAATTAGTCACTGCACACTCAAATATCCGCTTCTTCTTTTCATATTTCTGTGTGAAGAGATATTGCCTGACCCAACACAGAGGATTCAGAATCATAGTTTCGAGACCAAAACTGTTCTGCGCTGCATCCTCAGCAGGTATCACCAATCAGTTCCCAAATGAGTGATAGTGGTAATTAGGCACATAAACGCTTCTCATACAGTATTCACGTTAATTATCCTGTTGTTGTATACCAGGATGGAGCACAGAGGAGATAATGAGATCGGAAGACAAAAGGAACTTGAGGACAGTCTGCATTTTAAACAGAGCGAGACATGACGAGACCTAATTAGACGAGGCTGCCGCAAAGCTGGGTGAAAAACAGACGCTGTTTTGATGTGATTTTTTTTCCCTCCACCCGTCAACAATAAACTCTCAGTGGGAATTTACTGAGCGCGAATATGGAAGGATGAGCAGCAGCTACAGACTCTGCTGACAGAGGATCAGTTGAAAATCCAACTACTTAAGTGATCATTTTTATGTGTGTGTGTGTGTGTGTTTTTCAAAAGAAGCTTCATATCCAACAAAAATCATCACCGGCACGGGCTCCATGCATGAATGGGACAGCAGTTAACTGCTAACCGTTCACAGCAGGTAGAACAGGTTACTGGGAGCAGGTGGAATGTGTTTCCTCTCTGCCAAACCTGTTTGGGGTTTTTTTTGGTGTTTTTTTTTTTCTTTTCCCGGGGACTTGGAGATCTCTGCTGTGGATATCTGTGCACGAGGCTCTTTCTGGGAGCAGAAAGGCCTCCTCACACCCCTGACCTCACTGAATACTTTAACATCTGCACATACAATTTGTCAGCCTTCTCCTCTTTTTGCTACATATAGATCGGTGTTTTATTTATTTATTTATTTTACAATATAAAGTTGAATCTCAGGCTTCACACGTGTGACCCGCGTGTTTTCTCACCGTCTCTCCGGGGCGCCTGATGCGCCGAAGCATCTCTGATGGCATGAGCCCACCTCTCAGCCTCCTGGAGGTTGGCGAGCGGGTCCTGGACCAGTGCGACCCGAAAGCACTGCTCCACTCTCTGCCGGGTCACTCCGGCGCTCATCCAGCGCCTCTTGAACGGGTAGAAATAGGCTGTAAAGTAAGCGCCGACGTCCGCGCTATCCGGTCCTCTGTACGCCCGACAGCCGACACAGTCGGTCAAGTTAAAAACCACCTTAGTCCGGCCGGGTGAAGAGGAGATTCTTTGAATGGTCAGGGCGCTCTCCGTCAAGCTCACCGAGTAGCGGACCCTGTCGTTGAGCATGTCGGTGAACTCCCCGTACAGCACGCCCACGAACCCGTTCCGCTGGCGGGATGGGTCCGGATCAGAGGCGTCTTTCTCCATCCCGGACGGAGAGTGCGACGCGTCCCGGAGGCCGGTGAGCGGATGGCGGTGCGGTGCAGACTCTGATTCTACCAGCCTGCTGTGGGACCCTTTAAGCGTAATAACAGCAGCTTGCTTAGTTCAGAGTCTCTCCCTAGTGACTGGGAAGGGGAATGGCAGCGATGGAGCTGGAGGAGAGCGCAGAGCGAACCGTCCCAACCGCGTCTCCTTCTCAGACTTTATTAAACACTTTGCACCTTATCTGTGCAGCAGATTTTATCTAGTGGCACCAAGTCTTACACAATATTTTAAAACTAGTATGTCCATTTTAAGCCACTGAATGCGTGCCATTAGAATCACAAACTTCAGTTTAAAATTCAACAGGCGATGTATCCTATTTTATTTTATTTATCTATTTTTTCCTGCTTGAATGAAGTCACAGATGTTTGGATCACACACCAGAAGTAAATAGACTTGTCAGGATCCTGTGCTCTGATTTCAGTTTATTACATGAAAAATGGCCGTGCACAAGGGTATATGTGTAAAAGAAGTGTTTAAGTAAAACGTACAAATAAATAATCATATACTACAGTCCATAGAACTACTCTATTACAAGTAAAAGTCCAGCATTTGTAACAAAAAAGTGTAGCATCCAGTTAACTATTTATGACGAGTAACTCGCTCATTTAACCTGCTTTATACTGCTGGTCATCTTAATCTATAAGCAAACATCATTTATTAATTTATTTCTATTAGTATTATTGATGGGAATCTGCGACAATAAATAGCAACTAAATGTTTTAAAGTTCAAAAACATAATAAATTAGAAAATGTGATCACATGACCAGACAGTTAACCTCGGTTTACACAGTAACCGTAAGCGGACCACAATATTACCAGCTAGTTTTGTTATAATAATAATAATAATAATAATAATAATAATAATAATAATAATAATAACCATGGATGGTAATTGTGTTGTTACACATTTTTAGCGTGAAACAATGAGAAAAAACAACCCAACTTTTTCAACCACACCCAATCACGGTCACGTGGCATGTGACGCGTACGACACATAAAAACGTTATCACGCGAGATTTCCGGTCTTCTTCTCCAGGCGGTAGATAAGCGCGAGGAGCTTTTTCGACTCTCGCCATGCAGTTTATTTTTGTTAAATTATATTTATGTATAAATGTTGAGGTTGCTGCCGGTGATCCACCGTGAGCAGGTGAGACTTTGAGGAGCTTTTAATGAGACTTCAATATGTGGAAGTTTTAATTGTGCGCGTGTGCTAGCTGTTAGCTGCCCTTTAGCCGGGTGAACACGTGCAATGCGTCCACGCTGTCGAGGACTCAAAGTGGTAGAATGGGTGTTTCGTTTAAGTAAGGAAACGTACATTACGTTTACTAGCACGCAGAATAGAAGCACGATAAGTTTAATTGAATATTTACGTTTTTTGACGAACCATGCTATGCTGCTTGCGTCACGTTACAGCCAATCACTGATTCAACTTCTCATACAGGTCTGGATGATGCAGAGGGACTCATCTTCCTGTCGGCAACAGGGCGAAGTTTGTTTTCCTGATGAAAGGTAAAACTGGTCAACAGTTGCATGCATTTGTGTCAGTGCAGTGCGCATGATGAGCTTGTTATCCCTGTCCGAGAAAACTAAACCTTGTGGAAAACCATGGTATCTGAGCTGCTGTTTATTTGTGAAACCCACATGCTGCTGATGGATCGTCACTGATGACCTGTGTTTTTGCAGATTCGTGGCTGGTCTGTTCTCCTTCCCACTGAGTGCCCAAGGGAGGAACCACAGTGAAAAGGTTTGTACTGCACTGGGTCTTGTGATCTCTGTTGCCACTTGTTCAGTGATGAAAACTGCTGCATAGGAAGTGCCGTCTGACGCGATAACTGACGATAGAAAGCTGTTCTGAGAATCTGCAAAGCTCTTTGCTTTCAGCTGGTGTGATCTGAGCACTCGGTCATCCAAATGTTTTTTTCTTGATACAGATGCTGTAGTAGCAAAAGAAAGGATGGAGAAGATTTTCGGCCCTTGACGACTGCAGGTTCGGAGCAGGTAAATCATGCAAGAGTTATGATTTTAAAGTCAAGCCAGTGATGATACAAGTTATCCCTGTCTGAACTCAAGTGTGGAGTCATGGTAACCTGAGGCTTGACTGCTGATGTTTTTTCTAGCAAAGTTTTGCTTGAATATTGTATTAATCATGTTGTATTGTAGTGTTACGGTCTTATTTTATGTTTTTTCTTACTTACAGATTGAGTTGGTGTGGAAGGACAGAATACCAACCTCAAGTCTGATGCCAGAGGACAATATTAAATTCAGTATTTGTCTGTATGAAAGATGAAAACTATGTTGGATCAGAAACATTTTTTAATAAAAGTACAATGAGGTATAGAAAGTAACATGAGTCCAGATGTGCTGGGAGGAAGGCCCAGCATGTGTTGGTCAATCTGTGCTGAAAGATGATCTGTAAGATTTCTTTTTCAGATTTTCTAGAAAGAACTGCTCCTCTTGGAGATATTCACGGTCCTGTTGGGGGCAGAAAAACCAAAATCCAGTCAGTCAAAAATCTCAACACTTGAATTCTTGACAAATGATTTCAGGCATTGCTGGCCAAATAGTGATTGTATTAAAAAGCTGTGTGTGCTGTGATGCCTCATGTTGACTGAGTTTCCAAAGCGCAATAAAAGCCTGTACTGGATCATAGCACTTGTGTTTATCTAAAGTCATTTCTTTTGGATTGTTTGCTGTGGTTCTATTTTTCCCACCAACAGTTTAGCAACAGTTACCAAAATAAAAGATGTGAACAAACCTTAGTGCAATTTAACTTGGAATTAAAATCTTAGACTGTACTCGTTTATATATTCTTTCAGTTTGTCTAGGATAACTTTTCTTAAATGTAAAAATTGCTGTCTTTACTACTGAGGCCTGTACTATCCTGGTGGTTCTGTGGTGACTTTGGCTCGTGCTTTGGCAATAATTGTGATTGGTCAGATGCTGAATGCCACTCTTTCCGTGTGAACATACATGTGAAACCCTGGGTTAACGTCGTTGATAACCAGCTTTGTATGACTACTTATCCCGATTGCACACGTTGGGGTAAGGGGACCCAGATAATGGAGAGATACGCTGAACTCTCCTTACAGAACAGTCCCAGTTTTTGAGTTTTTAATTTCAGGTTGGTAAATTGATTGATAGGAAAGTGTTGGGCTGGTTTCACCTTCCAAACGTCGCGCCCCCGTTCTGATTTTGTTTGGCCAGAGCAGACGTTTGTGTTCAAAAGACTGGTAAACGTACTGTTCTTACGTAGCTTTTTTCTACTCTACCTGAGCCCCAAGGGTACTTTGTCATGCTGCCTGGAGCAGTCAGGGATCAAACCACCAACCTTCCAATTAAAAGACAACCTGCTCTACCCCGGTGAGCCGCAGCCACCCCAAGGAACACTAAAAATTTCAGTATAGCGCGCTGCTGTACAGAAATAAACACAGTGGCCATGAAGTCTATGATGTGCAGTGGAACTGAGCAATTTCTTTGGGCAGGTTTGGGCCAATTACTCAGTCACGCACACTGGCTGCTACTTCTGCACTTTGGAGCAAGGGGTGGTGGGAAGAAGATATGTTTGGCTTCACTGAAATAGATTTCATCAACATCCACAATCAGACCTGTGTCTTAATTTAGGATCAAATAAAGTTGGCTCAAATAAGAGGTAAAAATTTCACATGTGAGGAAAAACAAAGTGAGCTTGTGAGCTGCTGTTAGTTGTTTCTGCTTTAGTGATATTTGACATTTGCAACGAAAATGTGCCCACCTTTTCCGCAGTATATCTCCACAGAGCTAGATTGGCCTGAAGTGCCATAGACTGAGAGCTAGTAAATGAAACTGGAGGAGGAATATTCTGGGTTGCAGGCAGCTCTGAAACTGAGTCTGTAGGGACAATAACAAAGGCCAATTAGAGATCACAGAAAATGTGCTACTTTAAGCTACTAGAGAAGACCAACATTCAGCCTCACCTGGTAAAACAGGGGCGATAATTTGTGGTGGAGATGTAAGAGAAGGGTTTTGCCTCAGCCTCTCTGTATCCTTCTGCAGGTGACTTAATCGTATTTGCTCCTATAACAACAAGTATTAAGATAACCACCACACCCATTCAAATGTGCTTCACAAAGTGACACACATACCTTTAAAATCCGTTGCTCCTGCTGCCTCAGGTGCTCCGTTTGGGTGTGAATATTTCTCAGTCGCGCCTCATGCTCGGCCTCCACTCGTTTCGCCTCCTGCAACGCTCGTTCCCCCTCCTCATACTTCTCTGCCGCGAGCTGTGACGAACAGTGTAGGGAAAATATGAACACACGCCGGACACGAAACGGCACACAGGGATCGGTGTAGTGTGAAATTACCTTGCTGAAGGCCTCGACCTCCTGTGCTCGTGTTTTTAGTCTCAGGGCCGTGCTGCTTAGTCTTTCTTTCTCTCTGTCCAGCTCTTCTCTTAGTTCTTCCAGAGCCTCTCGCTCCCGTGCCACGGCCAGCTCCTTCTGTTTCAGCTCGGCCGTGCGAAGCTTTAAGTCAGCTTGCTCCTACAAAAGTTTTTTATATTTTTCGTGTCCTTTGACGACTTGTGTGGGCTAAAGAGATGACCTAAAGTTCAACCTCACCTGTGCCAGACTTATGATGGAGCCCTCCCTCTTCTCCAACAGACTGCTGACCTCACGCTCAGCCCTCTCATGCCTCTGCTTCTCCTGGGCGTGGAAGAGTGCCCACTCGGCCGCTAGCTTCCTCCTCTCATCCGCGCAGTGCTGCATCACTGACTTCTGCTCCTCCAGTAACGCGCTCTGAAAATGCAGAGAAGGCCAAAGAAGCGAGCGACGGTCAAGCGGCGTCAAGTCGGCGCAAAACGCCTGCGCTGCTGCTGCGGATGTTCGTTGGCCTCACCTTGGCTCTCTCCAGCTCCTCTCGCTCCACGCTGATCTGTGTGGTGAGGACACGCCGCTCTTCCTCCAGGCTTCTTTGGGTCGACTCGGCTTTGGCCTGCTCTGCTGTCATCTTCCAGCGCTCCTGAAGCACACAAAATTAAATGGCATCTTCAGTCTTCAGAAGAGGGTCAGTTTATATTATAGGTGGGGTTTTTTTTTTAGCTGTTTTCCCCACACTTCTTAAGTATAGTTTAAAAATAAATAAGTAGGATGCTCTGAGCATCTTAGAGAACCTGCCAAAGGACAGAAGACCACTGTTTATGACTGTGGTTGTATGTTTTTTGTCAACATCGTATATCAAAATGAGCTTTGGGCTTTATTTCTTCATCATTAAAAGCAGTTTTTTTGGCTGTGAGGCTTCTGGCAGTTCGGAGATCAGCTAAGTGCGGTTGGGAAGCACATCTGGTGCATACTTTCTGTCTGTGTGAGGCTCTGCAGATGCAGGATGACCATCTTCTGTCTTTTTCTTCTTCCCAGTCTTAGCAACTGCTTCTATTGTTATGATTTCAGTTAAACACAAACCATGCTTTTGTTCGTTCGCCCATGTTTAGTCTTATTGGTTCATCAAGCGCTTGGCCATATTTCTACAAATTCCAAATGCTTAGTTGTCTCTTGCTGTGAGGTAAAAATGATTCTGTAATATTTCTTAATATGCAAAGGGAGTGTTTGGAAATCTAAAGTATTACATTTTTTGTTGACGCACTACTGCAGGAGGTCCCGGTGTATGATCTTGGTCTATTACTGTCATTTCTCATAATCACCTTCTCAAGCTGTCTCTGTTGCTCTTTAAGCTGAGTGTCCATCCTGGAAATAATGTCCTTCAGGTAAGCTTTCTCCTCTGCCATGGCTTTCTGCTGCTGGGCCAGATGACCCTGCATTGCTGAAACACACACACACACAGAATGATGTTAACCCACTCGCCCCGTAAGACCATCGCGTTCTCGGTCAATCTGCATCTTGACCCATTTTGTACAGTCTGCGCGGGCGTGTGTAAAATACTTCGAAGCTGCTCGTCTCTGTGCCGTGCCTCCTGCTCCAGGCCGTGAGCGGTGTGTTCGTGCGTGCTCTCC
Source organism: Etia nguti (assembly GCA_015106755.1). NCBI lineage: Eukaryota > Metazoa > Chordata > Actinopteri > Cichliformes > Cichlidae > Etia > Etia nguti. Next base: position 69,318 of record VUQG01024649.1, on the reverse strand, counting down.
ACCCGAGAGGAAAGCTCTCCAAGTCGCGAGGAGAACTGCTCCATCTTTTCAATCACCCCTGCCACGGACCTGGACAAAGGCAGTGGAATTAAAACTTTTATGTATACGAAAAGGCTGCTACATCTATCAGCACTGGTGCTGAGATCGTGCAAAAAAGAAAAAGAGAAGCAAAAAAATTAAATGTGTGACTGTAAATGAGACTTTTTGGGAGTTTTCTTACCTGGTCTGAGACGTTGCACTTGTAACAGCATCGATCTCTTCTTCCTTTAGCCTCTTCAGCCTGTGGATCTGATCCTCATAGTCTCTCTTCATCTCCAAGATAGATTTTCTGAGCAGCAATGCGACAAATATACACTAAACCTTAAAGTCATCTATTTGCGATAAAACACAAAATATTTGGAGACTTATTGAGTTACTTCACTGAGTTATCTGGATAATTTAGTTGAGTAAACCCCAAAACCCAAACCAATTTCAATAAAGCAAAGAAGGCTGGTTTTTGTTTCTTTTTTCGATGGTGTTGTCTCAAAGTGTGTGTGTTTGTTTGGGAGAATTTCTTTTTGAACCTATAACTTCACAGCCAGTAAATCTGTTGCTAACTGTAGAAAAATAATCATGTAATGCAGAATTTGTTCTTGCTTTCATTTCATAGTCAACCTGCTCCCACGTTTACCTCTGAAGGTCTCTGAGTCTCTCCACCTCACAGTCTCTTTCCTGCTGCGCCTGGACCATTTTCCGCTGGTACTGAGCCTGGAGCTCCGAGCGTTCCTTCTCAGCCGCTCGCGTTACCGTTGCCAGGCGTTCCATTAGGTCTTCGCACTCATGTCGCGCTTGAGTCTCCCGCTGGGCTACCGAATCCTCGAGCAGTTTCACACGAGCTCTGAAAATACACAGAAAGACTTGGGTTACAGACACATGTATGTAGAAGACTTCCACAGTTACATGTGCTAAATTGAATTGATGTGGTCTAGGAATGGACTACTTGTGTGCGTTCTCCAGGAGCTCCATATCCTGTTTGTGCCGCTGCTGCATACTCTCCAGCATCATTTGGCTTTGGTCTCGCTCCAGCTGCAAAGTCTTGACCTGGATGATGACACGATAAAGTAGCTTTAAAGCAGCTCACTGCAAAATTATTTTTTTTTAATTTTTTTTTTTTTTTAAATACAGTAATAATGCTCCCCCATCACACCTCCCATCCTTCTTTTCACCACATCAGGACATACCTGTCCCTCCAACTGGATGAGGCGGGCCTGTAAAGCTTGACAGTCTGCAGGTTGTTCTTTTTCTTTAAGTCTCTGCAGGAGTCCCGCATCAACAACACCGCCTAGGCCCAGCAACTGAGTCTGCATCAGCTTTGAAAGAAAGTAGCCAAATTAAAAACAAACCAAGCGATGAATCTGGTGATTACATCTATCACTAGGTCTTTGGAAGTGAGGAGGTCCTTACCTGGTTTTGGAGGAGCAGCTGCTGCAGACTGTCGGCTGAAAATGATGCCTGTTCCAAAGAAGAAAGCATTAAAAAACAAGAAACACTCAGAGAGCACAAACCTGTCTTTGGGTGGTATTTACTTTAAAGGGAATGGTGTTGTAGTTCCTCTGTGCTCATTTGGTTTTCTTTGTTCTTTTTAAACATACTTAAAGAAGTTTGCACTTGTTTTAACTGCTCTACAAACTGCAGGCTTTTGTTATGTAGGAGTAGGTAATGGATAATAGGTATTGATTTGCAATTAACTGTACATGAATAATTTGAGCTTATGATGTAAAGGTCAATAGTGACTTATTTTAAATCTTTATACAGCATTTTCTATATGTTGACAATACACACTGGACTTGTACGAATCATAGATTCTAAGTTATGAGACTTTTTGTCCATTTTTGAACAATAAATCTTTAAGTTGACCTTGAAGACCTTGGTGGATATGAGTCAAATTATAATGAACTATTAACATGACCCCACTCTGCATCTACAAGTTTTATCAGAATTCATTCAAACCTGTTCAAGCTATGGCGTTCACAGACAGGCAGAATGACACATACACACACAAACGGTGCCAAAAACATCACCTCCTTGGTGGAGGTAAAACATATCTATTACAATTATGACAGCCTTGATGCATGAAGGTAACAGTACCTGTTGTGGGAAAGCAGCTGACGTGTTTTGCGTTGCATTTTGCTGTGGAACTGCAGGAAAGACAAAAAAAACAAAAACGTGGGTAACAACCACACCGAGGCGTTACATCCGATATCAAAGCGCTGGAGAGAAATCTGACTGAACTGAGTGGTTTCCCTGAGATTACCTACACCACATTGTGCCGGGCAGTGCAGTAGACAGGGGGCTGGGCAAAGGCAGTTGTTGCAAGGTTTCATTTGAAGCCTGAGCGGGCTCTGTTAGCACCTTGGATCCCGTGCTGGATGGAAAGTGGTGGGGTTTGGACTGAGGCCGGCTAATGCTAACAGCAGACGCTGACAAGGGAAAAGTAATGCTAGCAGAGTAAACCGAGGGCTGAGGTGAACTAAGAGTTGATGGATGGAGTGGGTTTGATGATAAGGTGGAGGGGAGGTAACACTCGCCTGTGGGTGTATACTCGTTAACTACAGAAGGAGAGTCTATGACAAGAGGAAGACACGGTTTAGTAAAATATGAGCTGACGACTTATTTCTATTTTAAAATGATGTGATACAAGGTAGGATTAAGTATTAGATGTCTTTTTTTTAAGTATAGAGGAAGCAGCCTGATAATTAACATTAACTAACATGATTGTGTGAGAGGAGTGGTCAAAAGGGCTTCTGCTGTAAATGTGCAGTGACAAAGTTGCTGGCAATCTGAACCAGTGACTTCAGTAAAATGGAAGGATAGCTACCACGATTAGGCCTTTCTTCTCTGACAGGCGTGGAATGAGCAGCAGGACCGAGGCGTCCGGGAAAAGTGTCACTACATAAAATATAAGGAACATTTTTTTATAAAAAGGGCCAAATCGTTAACATGGATTTAATGGACTGACACAACAAACCCCTTACCTCGTTTCTTTGATTGAAGGAAGCGTGTCTTCTCTGCTTTTGGGAGTTTGTGACATTACTTGTTTACTAAAAAGGAGATCAGGTTATCAATCATTACTGAGGAACATGCTCTTTCTGTCTCTGTAGCATTTCTGTTATTGTCTTCAAATTGCACCATACCTAACACTCAAGTCAGTGAAAGACTCTTCCTGCTTGGATGGTTTTGCCTCTGTGTTTAACACGGACAGAGCCTTCCTCCTGCTCAATGCCCCAGCTAACCAGTCATCCTCATCATCCCCTTCTTTCCTCTGGGTTTTAGAAACCTCAGGCTTGGCCTGTTTAATGGTATTGTCAGCTGGGGCTGAGCGCTCTTCTGGTGTTTTTGCAATAGCTGTGGAATGGCTACCAGTGAACGAGGGCTTCCTCTCCAGTAAAGGAGACGAGGGGCTCTTTGAAGCCTCTGCTGAGTTTTTTGTCTTATCGACGCCCTCCTCTAGATAGACGGGCTCATCTTCCGTCTTGAGGCCCAGCCAGTCGGCTGAGTTGCGTTGTCGAGAAGATGTGGGAGTGGTGGGCTTTGGCTTCTTTTCTGGTGTAGATACACTCATGTCCTCGGTAGAAAATCTGATTGTAAGACAAAAAGATTACTTCTGTGCTGCTGAAAGCTGCAGGCATGAAGCAAACTGTAAATAACAAAACCCGGGCACACCTGACAGACTGTCTGCGAGACTGACGCCCTTCAGAAGTGGACCCAAGTGTGGGCTGATAGGATCCAAATGTGAGGTCGTCGTCTAAATGCGGCTCTGATAGTTGGGAAGACGATTAGCTGCTTCATTGTTTTAAAATTGTATTTAATTACAGCCAAGTTAAGGACAAAACTGTGGCACTCTATCACCTTTCCCAGCAGACGTCTTCTCCTGTTGCGGCTTCTCTTGAGACTGAAGCTCGTACTTCCTCTCGCCTGTTGGTGGTCGCTCCAGAAGACGCGGTGATGTGAAACTCTCCAGAATCTCATCAATTCTGGTACGAGGTCTCTGAGCGGCGTCGGCTCTGAGAGCAACAGGGAACAGAGATGACGCACAAAAGCAGCTAGGTTAAACAAACCAGACCGAGGCTAGTTTGTAAAGTCAGAGTTTGGTTATGTTTTTAGCTGCAGCCCAAAGCAATACCACAGTAATTATTCATCATTTGAGTGCTATAAATAAGGACAACAACGAGAGCAGAGCTGTTACCTTTCTTTGGGAGACCAAAGCGGTGTCTCTTTTTTCTTGGGGTTGTTTTTATCACTGTCAAATCCGAGTGCATCCATTAGGTCATCCTTATCATCCTCGAACGTGAGCTCGTCTTTCTTTGTTGCCTTAGCTGATCAACAAAGAATAAAACACGAGCATTCAGCATCAGATGATTATTAAAAAAAAGAAAAAAAAGAGAAAAGAAACTAAAGGATCCTGGTAAGTTTAAGGCTTACTTGTTTCATTCTTTAGCATGGCAGATGCTGAAGGAGATGGCACGGATTTTTCAGGTTTGGAGAAGCTAGATTTCAAGTCAGGCTTTGATTCACCTGGAAGCAAATCATTCAGGGGGTCGTCTAGATCTGCAGATTAAAAAAATAACAGTCTTTACATCATGAATAATAGATTTGGGCCCCAGAGTGCAAAAGGGTAAAAAACACCTAAATACTTAATTTGAAAAACTTTTTTTTCCCACATCTGCTATGCCAATACAATAACTTGAAACTGTACTTTGTTGAACTGGGTTCATTAAGTGAGACATTTCACAGCTGTGAAACATACACTCAGTGGCTCTTTTTCAATTGCTCATTATCACAAATATTTAATCAGCCAATCACATGGCAGCAACTCAGTGCATTTAGGCACGCAGATGTTGTCAAGACGGCCTGCTGAAGTTCAAACTTTGCATCCGAATGGGGAAGAAAGCTGATGTAAGTGACTTAGAATCTAGAGTGGTTAATGCCAGAGGTCAGATGAGAACACACAGACTACTTTGAGCTGATAAGAAGGCAACATTAACTCAAATAACTTGGAAAAACCAAGTTTTGCAGAAGAGCGTCTCTGAATGACCCTGTCGAACCTTGAAGCAGATGGGCTACGGCACCGGGTGCGATTTCGGTCAGCTAAGAACAGGAAATTGAGGCTACAGTTCACATGGACTCAGCAAAATAGATAATTGGAAAAATGTTGTCTGCAACATTCAAAATAGGTCCAGATTTTGGTGTAAACAACATGAAAGGATTAATCCATCCTGGAGGTGATGTAACGGTGTGGGGGATACTTTTTAGCAAAATTTGGCCCCCTTAGTACCAACTGAGCATTATTTAAACATCACAGTCAACCTGAGTAATACTGCCGATTATACTCATCTACCATTTATTGAACAAAATACAAATATAAATAGTCTGTTGTGGAAAAAAGTAAGTGTACACAAGCTAGGTCAAACAGAATCTAGCTTTGCTGTCCTTTGCAGAAATCAGTTGTTTTAGGTGTTTTGCATGTCGGTCAACAATCTCTGATGATTGCTCACTCAAAGTTTTTGAACACTTTTGAGCAAAATCTCTTTAATTGTAATATGTTTGACAGTTTTTTCCCCTCTATGCTTCAGTCCACTTTCAGTTCAACTGCAACTTCACTCTTTAATAAAATGCAGAACTCACTCAGCTGACTTAATAATTGCAAGCCAACGAAACAATTAACTGCAGATGATGTGAGGACATTTCAGGCTTCCTGGGGACTTTTTTTGTGTTTATTAAAAAAAAACATAAATCAGCTTTTAGAGTGACTAAGCTGTGGTGGCTGCTCCTCTAAAAATTGTAGCTGATTCTCCTTAGAGGGAAACAGTTAATTTCAAATCATTTGGAGAGCTTTATAAGTCTAAGTCACTGGCAAAAACAGCATTTTACTCCTGATGACACCACACACTTCACTGGCAAAGAGAATTGAAGAGTGCAGATGAAGTTGTGACATTAAGTTTGGATATATGAGCTTTATCCATAGGCACCATTTCAAATTATTATTTATACTTACCCCTTTACATGTATGCATATAATATTGGAATAACTGGAGGGTGTCAGTGCAGCTAAAAATGCAAATCTAATTCCTCCAGTACACTTCCAGATTTGTTGATTTGGTGTGGAATTGCAAACATTTTACAGTGTACACCTCCACTGTTAAAAACTACCCACAAACACCCACTGATGTGACTTAACTGCAAGTGCAGGTCTAAACACATATCAATACTAATGTACCTTTAGCGTAAGGAGTCTGAGCAACACCTTCGTCTTCACCACCACTGTCTGAGTTAAAGCATCATTTTGAGAGAAACAAAGCAAAGCTGCAAGTCAACAACACATCTGCACCTTGTTCATTTATACAAAGCTCAGTCGAGGAAGCGGATGTCACGAGAGGGCGGGGGGAGACCCGCTTACCAGAGAAGGTGAACTTCTTATAACTCCGCGCTGTGGATAAAGGTGGAGAGTTCGGCTTCTTCCCCCCTCTGGTGGGTTCATCTGAGTGAAGCGAGGCAGACAAAAGCCTTTTTCTGATCGCTGCTATTAATGTAAAACTTCAAAGCTGGTAATAATGTGGAGCTAATAATGAGAAAGTAATTTATGCAAGAACACTCTGCACTGAATTACCTGCTCCCTCTGGTTTTGCATTGCTCTCGAGCACAGCAGAGTCTTTCTTTGGTCCTTCGCTAACAAGTGGCTTTGTTTGCGCGGGAGCCGAACTGGGCTTCTTCTTTGATGCAAAGAGGTCAGCGTCCATGTCGTCCATGTCCTGCACGAGGACAGAGAGGAAAAGTGAAACGTGCACAGTGTGAACTTTATCTCTGCCGCCGCAACCTCACGTAATGACCCACCTTCACGATCTTGAGTATGTCGCTGGGATCAGCCGCTGACACATCCGAGTCCTTGGACAAAAGAAGAAAATAATAAAGAGACAAAATAACCACAAAAAGAAAAAGAAAAAAACCCAGTGTGAATATGACCCATATTTTCCTACATACCTCAGTGTCCGCACCATCCGTTTTTATCTCCTGTGCCAGCGTGCTGGAGATATAATCAGTAGCAGACAAGCAGGAAAAGAAAACACAACATCAAGAGGAGTAATAATTTACAGTTGGGACATTGCAATTCCTAAATTCTTCCTTCTAACTTACCTATACATAGGCCCATCGCGTGATGCTTTCGCCCTTACTGGCTGCTCTAGTTAGCAAATTATTGCAAGAAAATAACATCACACACTTTAACGTAAAGATAGACACCAACTCTGATAAAACTGCACAACTGCGCTCACTTACTGTCATCATCAAGCAAGCTCTCAAGCAAATCATCTCTGAATGAACCTTAGAAAAGCAACAGAGGTATACAGTCAACTTCAGCATGGTGCAGGCGATATACTACTGCTGCTGCCTATATCTGTATTTGTGTTGGTAGAGACATCCTGCAGGTGAATGATTTTGGATCAGGAGGACACGTTGCAGAGACACACTGGGTTATATTTTACTGTAGAAATAGGCTTTTATCATTTTACAGTCAATTTTTTACTGAGTTACAATAATGAGGGACAGGGATGTAATTGTGGGCCAGATACAACAAACTTTAATATAAAGTGGACCAGACCAGCAAAACTCCCCTAACTGTCAGTGTGCAGAAGTTTAACTGCACATTTAATCCCGGAGATACCTTACCTTACGGGGGGAAATTGCTACAGTAGTGAAAAAACAGGAACTTTTCTGTCATTTAATTGTTTATATATTACTTAATTACTTCGGTGTAGTATGGATGGCCATGGGAGAGCTTTTTATCAAGGTGTAAAAAAGTTAAAAGTCTAAATTTATGCCGTGCTTTAGATTGTTCAAAGCCACCCGGCAGGTCAGTGTTGTACCAAAAGCAATTCATCGTTTTTAAACTCTTGTAAATGAGTAGTTGGCATATAATCTGTCTAACATATCTTTCATGATTGATATCAAGTCGTCTGGAGCCACAAACAACATTCCCGTCACAAGGTAGAAGCTGCAATCAGTTTTGGGGAAACTAACTTATATATAGCAATTATTTATCCAGCTAAAGTCTCACTGACATTAAAAGTGCCTTTTTAAAGAGTGATCTGGCCAAGAAGGGAGCAGAAATCACTACTTAGCACAAGACCGTTTACAAGTCTTTGTTGAACTGATTCTGGCCCCCAGGCCTTATGTTTGACACTCCTGTAAGTTTATTAAAAACACAATTAAAAAAATGGAAAATATTCAAATAGCACAATATTAACTTACTTTTAGAGGCTTTCCCCTTCGGCTTTGTAGCCTGAAAATAGCAGTGAAAATAAGATAGCAGGAAATCATAAAAAAGTGAATGATACTGAAATGATCCTCAATGATAATGAAACCCCGATAAATCGTCAATAAATAAAAAAGAAGAAATACCGAGTGAAAGCACAGTTTGACTTACCATGTTCAATCTGTGCTGGTGGGTTTACAGTGTTAGAGTAGCCATCAAGGTAACACTGCAACAGAACAGAGCAGAATACACATTTACTGTCATTTTTGATTTATTTATCATTAAATCGTCACTGTTAGCAGCTCTAGGTTTAAGAGCAGCATAAAATGAGCACACATAAGCGCCTCCTGTCTCCACTGGCAACCGCTCCGCGACTCTAGCTAGCATTTGTCAAGAACATAGCACGACTGGAGCCTTTCGTCTTGATTACTGTGGTTTAAATAGTCACGTATTCATACAGCTCGTTGTGTTTAGCGTTTAGCATCTTCAAGTTGGCCAGAAGACTAACGGTAAAGAAAAAAAAAAAAAAAAAAACAAAACGCCCAC
>VUQG01024649.1:34765-60466 GCA_015106755.1 Etia nguti | reverse complement strand
TCACACCGCCCCCACACAACACATTTTCACATTAGGTTGCACCTTAGCCACAGTGGAAACAAAAGCTAACTAGTGTTCCAGCGCTAGGCTTGTGATTAGCATTAAATGTAGCTACATACAAAATAAGCAGTAACCCACGAGCTTCGGTGTTTGGGCCACTCGGTGCTGGAGTAGCGGGTGCCACAATCGTACCGACCGGCAAAACATACGTTTCCTGTTTACTGTTTGAGGTGCATTGTGGGTAGAGTAGTTTCAAGGAACCCTTTGGGGAAAGGTTTTTGAGAAAAGGCTTTTGATTTGGGCTGTGTCTAAAAACACTGAAGTTAGTCGTTTTGAACGTCAGCTGGTATTTTCAACCAAAGTGCTTGGGCCTGCTTAGTGAGGTCTGCCAAAGTGGTTTACCAGCAGGTGGCATCAAAGCTTAGAAAATCACTCAAGGCAAATCAGAGCTGAGTAATATTTTAAAATCAGTTTACTACTACTACTACTACAGCAACTATTACGACGACTACTACTAATATTAAAATTCGAAAGCCTTTTCTGTCGCCAGAGACAGCTTGCAAATTGACTAAAAGAGTACCTTTAACCTAAACTTAAAATTTGATAAAAGTCATTACAAAAAAAATTGAAAAAAAAAAAAATGAGTAATCGTCTTAAAAAGTTTACAAGTGGATTTTTAAAAGCCTTTTAAACTGAGCTTTTTGAGCCGTTCTGATGGCAAAGGGAAGTTTGTCCCACAGTGTTGAAGCTATACAGGCATATGTGCTCACACATAAACACTAGTTTTCATACAGGGTGGAACAGAGGTGCAGTGGTTAGCGCTGGGTTGGAATTCAGTCTGCAGCCTCTGTGTGGAGGTTACATGCTCTTCTTGTGTCTGCGATGATTCTCTCTAGGTACCCCACACATCCCAAAGATATATGTGTGGATTAGATTAACTGGTGACTCTAATGTGATCATGAGTCTCTATGTGTTGGGTCTGCAACAGATTGACAACCTGTCCACAGTGTACCCTGGCTCTCACTCTCCCATGAGCTCTGAAATGGATAAATAAAAGACAATGGCTGGCTGAATGTGAGCTTTATATCTTAATGGCATTTTCCTATATTGATCTAATGTTTAACATTTACTTGAACTGTAAAGTTTATTTTCTGTGATGATTTGTGTGGACTGAGTTTGAATGTGCAGGAGGACAGTCGTCTTCCAGTAAGCAAATTCCTCAAAGCCATCATTCATCATGTTAGAAAGTTACATACAACTCGTCCTGGTTTTGTTTCCTATTCATTTTAGTATCAAAACAGTGATAGCACATGAGGTCTGCACATGCCGAATATTATTTCCTTTTTGCTGAATTGGTGAATGAGACGGCAGGTGTTAACAAAGACGTTTCCTTCCTCTGCTGGCAAATGTGGACAGGCCTCATTTACTGTCGGACTAATGCACACAAGTGATAATTTGTGGCAATTTGCCCTTTGATAAAATAACCTGGGTGTGTAAATCACATTTTATTTATTTCCAAATGATCTGCTGTGCACGTCATGTGATCAGTATACTTTACAGGAGTTCTTTGTTTACTGCAACGTCAGCTGACATTTTAAATGCTGGGAGGAGGCAAAAAAAAAAAAAAAAGCACACTGAGTATTTCACACTTTGACTGTCTGTGTTAGAGTGGAAAATAAATATTTCTATGATATGAAAACCATTTTAATAAATCACCCAAGTATGGAACAGTTATTATTAGTGCATATGACAGAGAAGCCTCCCTGATGTTCAGAGGCACACAGCAGAGCATAAATGCCTTTTAATGCTTTATTTAGTTGCTGGGGTTCCTCTGGGAGAGCAGCATAAAGCTTTAATGTTTACATGCCACATACAGTGCAACATATGACGTCAGCTCAATACTTCAGAAGAAATGAGGCCACTTGTGAAATGCTGAGATGCATCCTGTCAAAGGTCTAGCTCTCTGTGTGCAACAATTTAACACAAACCATATGGAAAAGAAGCAGGAAAAAAACTTATGTATCATGCTGTGATTTACCCATGAAAGTGGCAACATTTGCAGTCTTCTCCTGGAGAAAAAAAAAACACAAGAACTGACTGCAAATGAAGTAAATATTCTGTTTCATTAAAATATGTGAAAAGATTAATTTTCCTGAAAAAATCACAAGCAGCAGTCTAGGGGGTGAAAAACGATGCCAACGCAGAAGTGCTGAGCACGGCATTTCCTCGATTGAACCAATAGAGGCTGACTCCAAAAGTGAGTCAATTTTGCAGATACGCCGTGTTAAAATGCTCAGTTTTACCACCGATATAAATATGTTTACACCCCTTTTGCAAAAAGGATGTCTTTAGCCAAGCTCTGTATTCATGACGTGGGAATTTTGCTCTAAAGCTCCCATTAAAAATTTGCTAAGGCTTGAAGTTATGTATAAATGGGAGCATGGATGGTTGGTCCTGTTCAGCATTCAGCTGCACTAAAATATGTGTAAAGGAGTTTGCTGTTCAGTTTTTCCGGTTAAAACATTTTGTTTTAGGCCTATTTTTCCAATAGCCAAAATTAGCATGTCATTTAATAACAAATGGACTTTGCTCACCAAGCTAGCTAGCCCTGAGTGGTGTTAGCCGGTTTCAGGCCTCCAAACAGGCGTCCATCTTTTATATAATCTATGGTTAACCATAGTGTGAATTGAGACTATTTACAGTATAAAAGATGTATGTAGTCATACTGGTTAGTGAACTCTATATAAAGCCTAAAGTTTAGCAGTTGATGAAGTGTACGCACTTCTAATAATGTCAATTACAAGTTGTAGCATTAATAATAATGTTAACACAGTGAACTTCACGTTTTATTCACTATGATTTCAAACTTCTAATTGAACCCATAAAGTTATCAGAAAAATGTTGGTGGCGGAGCGAGAGAGCTAAGGACTTTAAATATAACGGCTCTGTAACAATAGAGTAAAAACAGGATACCAACCTTCTTGTGACAAGGAAAAATCAGGGGCTTCCCACACCGCAAGTGCATTGAATTCGTTTATATTTAGCAATTGATTGCAGGTAGTTCAAGCATGCAACACCTTCAACCTCTGAGTGACTGCTTTTGATCAGGAGGCGATTGCACATTTGGCTGGTGAGAGGCGACCTGTCTCCAAGCAATCATGTTGCAAACCACACAAACTGTAATGACAAATTGGTAAAAGTTTGCAAATAATTGCCATGTAATTTAGAAAAGTAGACAAATGCCTTGCAATCAGTCTGTGCCAGTCTGTTCCAATAAGTGCAACTCGTCTGTCACGTGTGTCTTTGCAATATGGGACTCAACGGGTTATTAGCTGGTTGGACTCTGATTATATGCCCATATAAAAGCAAACATACCGAGCAATTATGTGATTTTGCGGTTAAATTGCCAATACCGGAGTAACTGTCTCCCAATTTGTTGTGGAATTTGTACATTTTCAGTTCAAATCAAAGAAATTCTTGCTGAACTCTGAATGTCAATAGTTAAATTGAATTTCTGTGTATGTAATTGCACAGATTTATCACAGTTAATCACAAACAGATTTGAACGTAACTGCTAACTTGACCCCATTCAATGACAAACTGTCTTATTGCTGTCTTATTCCTGTTTGATCACCATCTTGAAACACCAAAATTAGTTTAAAGTTGGCAGCTGACTGCGAGTGGTGGCAGTAACATAACCAGAAGTCTTTTTGCAACCACCGGAGTCGCCCCCTGCTGGCCACTAGAAAGAATGCAGATTTGAGGCGATTTGGCCTTGGATTCACTTCTCTGATCTGGAAGCTACGTGCACCATGTCTGAATGAAGCATAAATTTTGTAAGATTTGATATGTGAAATGTATGTTTATTTACTGTTGGAGGGTATGGAAATATTTTGTTCTATTGTTTTTCCTTATGGAAAATAATTTTATATGTCAAAGTAAAACATCAGACAATCAGAGAAGAACGTTGTGGCATTTTATTGTGTGGAGGCACATTTTTGTTACTTTAAACCCTGAAAATCTGATCAAAGTCACAAGCTAAAGATACATTTTGACTCTAAAGTGGACAGCAGTATCAGCGATGTTGTAAATTCAGCCTTTGTCCAATTTCTTCTTCCAAGCTGTAATATACCCATGTTCACTCATTTGCTGTTTCCTCTCCAGTAAAGCGAACATCTGCTGGACAGATAGGAGGAAGGCATGATCAAAACAAGCCTCATTGTTTTTGTAGCCCTCTATTTTCCTTTTTTTGTCACTCCCGGTGTGAGCCTTACTGTGAGCTGCCGAATGCAGATGAATTAGAATCAGATCACTGAGAGAATACAAAGAAGATTACACGAAGTCTGTCCTGTAGCATCGGTGGAACGAGTGTTGACATCAAGAGGCCACTGAAAAAGAAGCAGAAAACAAATTAAAGCTTGTTTTCTGGCTTATTCTACTTAAGAATTTACAAATGACGTCTGCAAGGGAGGATGAGCGAGTGAATGGAAAAGAAAATTGAAATATTAAATGCAAAGTCATGAATGATGTGGGAAAACAAAATGAACGGCATGCCCTGACTCAGGTGAATACAGCTGTCTCCAGAAGATTCATGAAGCTAACATGCTGTGATTGAGTATGGGGGTCAGCTACTTTATTAAGTTCCCCTACACCGGCATTTAACAGTGCGGTTCCAGGAAGGTGATGTATTTATACTACCCCTCCAAAGAGATGATGGATTGCTGTTCTGCCCATGAATCATTTAGCGTTGTAACAGTGAGTACTCAAAAGCCAAATGTGAGGCAGGCATCTCTGTTCTTCGTGCATCTTTCGAAGGTTTATAAAAGTTACGAAACCTCCTTCAGTTTCATCACTACAGCACAGCGTTTGCAGGTGTTCTAGAGATGATAGAGGATCTGGCCATATCTTTTAATCTCTGTTTAAAATATCGCGCCTGGAATGTCAGATATGTTGGAATGTTTTCTTTTTTTCTTCTTTTTTATTGCAGAATTGATTTATCAGTGGGGTTTTTCCTTCCTCTGTCATAACAGACTGAACAGTCCAAATCCAGCACACGTTAGACTAGATCTACTCAGGAATGTGTCAGAATGCACGTAAGTTATGATTTCTTTCATTATCTCCTGTGATAAAGCTAACCCAGGGTGCGTGCCTCAGTTCACTCCTGTTGGAAATTATCCTCTAATGATTTTGAAATGCGTGACATCCCCGCAAATTTTGAAGACAGTTTATTTATAGGCAATAATTTACTGGAATCAAATGCTACACTGTGTATCTGACACACATAAGCAAACCAAATTAAAATAAACTAATGTAGGGAGAGGTTTTCCACTCACAATTCCGGTTTGCAATGGCTAATGACATTTTAAGTGATGGCTGGAAGTTCGGAAAAAAACACCATTGTCATTTCAGACTTTGGCCATCTGCACCAGAGAGGAAAACAATTTCTCCACTTATGCAACTGGAACTGTAAACACCACGAACACACAGTTTGGTGCTGAAATGCCGTTAGTTGCAAAGTCATGAATGGCATTGGCCAATAATGATTTAGAAGGAATAGTCATCCTGACTCAGCTAAATCCAATTGCCCGCGTAAAACCGCTCTCCTAAGGTGGCCTGTGACCTACATGAAACCTCCATCCTGCGGTTGGGCACAGGTTTACTATTTTATGTAGCGATCTTTCACGTTCGTATTTAACACTGCGGTTCCAGGAAGGCAATGTATTTATAATAACCCTCTAAAGAGATAGTGCATTGTTTCTTCTGCCTCTGAATCATTTAGTGTTAGCAGTGTAGCAGTGAGTACTTAAAAGCCAAATGTGGGGCAGGCGTCTTGGCTCTTTATGCATCTGTGCCTCTCCAACATGCTCCACTACTCCACTTTCTCCACTTGTCTGAAGCCCCTTTGTAAACCCCTCCGCTCTCACACACACATGCACACACCATTTCCTTATAATTGTCAGCCTGTCTTTCAGTCACCCTTCCTGATTCTCAGTTTTGGTGTGTTGGCCTTAAGTATATTGTAATGTTTTTATTTAATGAATTGCGTTTTCTGTGCATTTTTTTGTGCATATCATATATTCAGTTCTGCAGTGTGGTTTGGATTCTTAAACGCTGACTGTATAAACACTGTCAAATCCTAGAACAAAACATATTGCGTAATCTTTATCACAAGCTACGGGATTTCGGAGTGAGTTTTCGAAATCCTGATTTTTTTTTATGATTCCTCATTAAAAGCAGGGTTTTAATGAGCGCTGGAGGTTTGCTGTGATTTAATAACGTGTAAACAGAGGACACTTTTCAAGGCTGCAATAATAACACCCGGTGGACGTTATCTCATGTCAGGCCAGTAGAAGGATGACAAGCATGTTTGAATATTTCAACAGCATTTAACAACCTGGGCTGTAAGTTGAATTATGGGAGTTGTAAATGCTAAAACTTTGGAACCTGGCCAGCGCTAAGCACTAAAGAAGCCATCGGATCTTGTTGTGCTCCGCTTTTTAATCTGTTCCTCGCATGTTCTCGAATTTGATGAAAAGGTGTTGCATTTTCTCAGTCTGCTTCCCTTCAGGTCATTTGTTTGCGTTTCCTTACCCTGTCATTTCTCTATTTCTGTTGCTCCATTGCTCTTCATGTATGGCACGTCTTCCTCAAACTCCTCTCTCTGCCTGTGGGAGGTGATACATAACAAGAGCACAATGTACACCTTTATCATGATAAAATCTGAAGATCTGGATGATAGAAAATGCGCACACAGTAAAAAACATGGTTTTCCTGTTTCATTTTTTTTGTTTGCTTTTTTTCAGTCTTAATAGTGAGCTAGATGCTGCCGTGCTCCATGGTGCTGTAGCCACATGGCGTTGTTTGCTATCGCAGTGTGAGTGGGTAAGCAGGGCCAGGGGCCTGAGATGATTGCACTTTAAGTCAATTAGTAGCCATAAACTCAAGAGCACCGATATTTTTTTTCTCCTCCATTCATGTCTCCATTAAAAAAAGCTGGAATACACTGTCGTTATATAGCCAGGCTCTTAATCCACCACGCTGTTGCTCAAGGCAATCCCTAAAATAATCACATGGCTGATTTCGAATCAATGAAAACCAGTCTCTCACTGTTCCCCACATATGAAACAGATATGCACTTTTATGTGCTAAAATTATAGTTTTATGTCAATTATTTAATGAGGTATTTAATGTGTTTCTCTAATGGCTCAAGGTAAATTTCCTCTTTATTCTTTTAGGCATCGTCTAAAGCAAATACTGACATAAGGGGGTTAAATGCAAAAATAAAACAAAATTTCTAGTGAGCATTATTCATTGGTGTGAAAATTCAAACGAGGGTTTATAAAGTTATACTCACGGTTTGATTTTGTTGGAGAACCTCTGTCGTAGGATGAGAGCAATGGTGGTGAGGACCATCATAGTCGTACACATGGCTCTACCCCAAGGATCTCCTGCCTTGGGAACGCTGGTGGTTTAGAGCACTGAACCGTCTTCCGCCATTGAAAGGCTTGAATGGTAAAAGGCAGAGTTTGTGGTGTAACAATCTGACTATTCCTGCCTTGGCGCTCACACATGATTGGGGAGATTACCATGGAGGATTAGCTAGGATCAAGGAGGGGGGGTTAGATCTCGCTGGCAGGACTATGAGGTAAACAGAGCATGCTGTGAGTTGCTGTTCTAAAAACAGCCCACCCTTACCACCATGTCATTAGCACAGCATGCTAAATCCATCTCATCGGTATATGGTCTTTTTTTCAGCTAAGCATAGGCAGAATTATGTAAAGGGGGCAATAGGGTAGCTTCGCAACATGAACCTAAAGATCCGCATACCAATCAGCTTACATTGCTTTATAAGTGGATTATCTAGTTCCATATTATTGTGCTCAAACATACCTTGGGAAACATTGAATGTTTACAACATATCATGGGACTGATTCTAAATATACCAAAACCAGACCCTCTCATGACTTCTCTGCAGGCCAAGTGAAGTGTTCCTACAATATATTATGAAAAGAGAGCACATAGTGGGATAAATGAGGGTATAAATACGGACTGTCGGCAGCTAAGCCACTTATACTTAGCACTGCTGACTCAAGCACAGAATAAGGGAACATTGGGGCAAGGAATAGAAAAGAAAGGTGTAATTTTGTCGGCATGCCCACGAGTGGAACTACAGGAGAGTCACATTGGAGCAGCAGATAAACAGAGGATTTTCTTTTTATTTGAAAATTGAATCAATTACAGATACAAACGTGAGCCATGATGAAAAATGTACAATCGTCACATTTAAATGTAAAAATGTAAAAATGTCTCGGTATACTTAAGAGCTAATAAAGTGGATACAAGTGGATACAGACTGATAAGATTAAACATCTGAAAGACATCATACTGTTTAGAAAGAATGCTGTTTACATTTCTGTTTCGAGATATACACATTCAGCAGAAGGCACATCCAAGTCAAATGTGACCTCTAGTCCACTGGTGGGTCTATGTTTGCATTTTCTTCCTCTTTGCTCTCTCTCCTTTTAATGGTTTAGCTTTTTACAAGAGTACAAATGTAAAGAGGTGAGCTGATTTTTTTTTAAATTCTTCCCTCTCTCCCTCTCTTTCTTTCTGTTTCTCCCTCTCTTATACACACTAGAAACACACTTTACTAACCACACGTAAGAGTGGGCGTCCCATGATTATCTCAGATTACATCAAGCTGTATCTCACATTAAAGTCAACTGATTGATATCCTATTAAGCCTAGAAATTAGAAGGTTTCCCCGCATGCCTGCCTATGTGGAAAAGAAATAGAAAATAAGAAAAAACCCCAAACAAAAACCAAGTAAATGTTTGTTTTATATGTGTAATTCTCAAGGCTTATATTTTATACCATCAATTTACATATGAAAGTGGCCATTTTCACATTTTTCTCATGCAGTAACAGTAAAAAAAAATTAAAGCTATGACACCAGAAAAACAGAAAATGGACACAATCATGAGTAAATCCTAGTATTACAATATGTATGTATATAAAACTAACCTTTACTATTAGAGAGCGTGTATATTTCTAAGAAAATTTTACTACTTCTTTTCCATATGGGTAGTCCAAGTTTAAAACGTTCAACCAGTCGAGGTTGAGAGCTTTTCCCAGCCCAGTTCCTTGTAGATGGCAGAGATACTGCAGTAGACTGTGGCCAAGAGGTTTGTCCATGCTGCGCCCACCTCAGGTGTGATGACCTCTGGAAATTCTTCTCCCAGGACTTCTAGGATCACACCACTCAGAATCTGAGTAAGACACAAACAAATGTGCTCAGGACATTGATGAAGCGGTTTGACTTGTTTTTCCCTGAAAATGTTGACCCCCAGTCTCAGGTTTTTGTACAGTTGAAGCAAAGAAAGCATAACATGTACAATATTCAGACTGGGGGAGATTTAGTTGTGCTTGTTATCTTTGGTGAGATGCATGGAACTATTTTTCAAATTTTCAAATACACTAGCTGTCTCTTATCTTCTTATTTAGTGTCAGTCTTTTCATATAACTCTATGTTTCAATACTGAATCAAAGGAATCTCAGATGGGAAGGGTTCCTAGTACTGCCAGTCACATCGAGTCTCCGGCGCTCTCAGCTAATTAATCTGCTTTCCTGGTCCAAACAGCTGTGTTGTGCATCATATTAAACCATATGCAGCTGGTTTCTGTTTACGGCTCACAACAATTGACTATACATTATGTATCTGCTTAAAACAACATGCAAGAGAAAAACATAAAAGGAATCACAGGACAGGAAGCAAAACCAAGGGTTTAATGGCGAAAATAATATTAAAAGCAAGCTATTGTGCAACATTAATGTATACTACAGCATTTTATTTTTCAATTAAGTTTAATTTATAGTTTCAAATCATAGCAGCAATCAAGGTGGTTTATATTGTAAGGTAAAGACCCTACAATGATACACAGACAACCCCAACCATCAAACAGTCCCCTTTGAGCAAGCACTTGGTGACAGTGGGAAGGAAAAACTCCCTTTTAATAGGAAGAGATCTCTAGCAGAACCAGGCTCAGGGAGGGGCGGCCATCTGCTGTGACCGGTAGGGGGTGATGACATGCGTTGTATGCTTGACATTGTATCATGCCTGTCTCACATTGTATCATTTCCTGCGAAGGCAAAACAATTTATTGATCATTTTATGCTAACCTATTAAACTCAATGATTGTAAATATGTGACTCTACAGAAGCATAAGGTGCAGAATGAAAGACAGATTTTTTTTTTTTACTAATGTCTTGGAGCGTGCTTTCTGCACAGCTGTTCACACACTGTTTTCTTTTCACACACTTTACCTTGAAGTACACAGGCTCCACCTTGTGTTGGAGTGCATGGGCCTTGGCCACCAGCTTCAGCACCGACGCCACCTTATCTGAGTTGTCAAGGTTTTCCACCAGTGTATTGATGGCATTCATAACTCTCCGAGCATGCTTCCTGAGCTGGGCGCTCTTCTCCAGCTGCTCCGCGTCCTCAATGTGCTTGAACTGGTTGAAAAACTGCTTGGAGGAGGGGAAGTTGACAAAGAATCTGCAAAGAAGGAGTGCTAAATGAAAGATACGATATATATACATACGTGTAACTGCTGTACTATTCTCATCTTCCTTCTGCCTGCAGCCTCATCCTATAAACCCACGTTCCCTTGTCAAGTTGGCACGATAACACGAGTAAACACTAGCGCATGCATAAGGGTGCTGCATGCTTTCAGTGTAAAATAACCGCTTTAAACTGATACTGTGCGGTATGGTTTCCATACATTTGGAAAGGATTTACAATGTAAAGGGAAGCGTCCAGCTGCAGAGCCGTGATCATGCCAAAGAGCTGAATAAATAGATACTTTACACAGTGATTTCACAAGTTCTGTTGTACTAAACAACAGCTGTGGTTACATTTATGAAATAAAAATGAGGAATACTGACTAAATGACTAAATATGAAATAGTTATCATCATAAATAAAGTTATAACTTCCTTTGCTTTCCAAACCAATTAACATGTCATACTGGAGAAGGAAAGTGGATCTTGTAGCATCAGATAAAGACTCCCAAAGCTTGCACTAACTCTCATATTCTGGGAGCTTTTCTGTTTCATAACTGTTTTAGCTTTGACAAATGGAGACGATAGATGGAGACTTCTTATTGCATTTGCAGTTTAATGCCCTTCACCATTCAACTTATAAGGTAGTATACATATGTGTATCCTTATTTCGTACCTGTAAACCCAGTGTGATGGATAACTGTATTGTTTTTTAACAAAAACAGTTCCTGTCCTGTTATCAATGCCACTATTTGTTGTTTTACTCATTCCTTGGGATGGAATGACAAAACTCATATCAGGAACCTGAAACCTGTCTCCTCATACACATTGTCTTCAAGCCACGCATCCTCGCTGCTCCTCGTTTGGGAACTTGTTGGCTGATGTTTCTAGTTCTGCTCTGGTTCCTGTCAGGACTTGAAAAAACATAATCCTGCATACTTCCCCCCCCCAAAAAAAACTAACATGCTTATTACAGATGAGGGCATGGGTATTACTGCTTACTAAGCCTGCTATGATTACACCTGATACTTCCTTTTCTTTCTGAGTGACACTGAAATTATAATTCCTGCAAAGACAGATGTTATGCTTATGTTGGAAGACTCAGTTTCTCATCTCAGTTTAAGCTCTGGGTCTAGAATTTAATATCGCTGCACTCTTTCTGAAGACAGCAAATAGTCCTTTTAAAGATGTTTTCTTTGACCCTCAGAAGTATCAGAGTGAATTAACAAAGAGGAACCTAAAAACGTACCCCCTCCCACATTCTGGGAAGAGGGCCAAAGCATCTGGTTTTTGGCTATCGGATCGAGATATCCCATCTCCTCCCTGTCTGTGCAGCAACTAACAGAAAAAGGAAGCGCGGATTTACACTGTCAGATCTGTAACGTATGGCTCGATATTAAAGTTTTACTCGTGAACTTAAATGTCTGAGGGAAGGAGGTTGGGAGGTGACGCATTCATTTTTCAATCCTGGGTGAAGGGGCTTCTGCAAGTGCCGGAGCAAAATAATGAACCGTGGTGTTTAATCTTTCTGTCTTTGTAATTGCATGTGACCTGTGGTTGCATATAAATAGCCTCATTAGTTTTTCATATGGTCATTGGTTCTTAATCCTTCCTTATCTTATTTCAAGAATAAATGAAGAGCTGAAGTGAGAGAAAGTTTTTCATTTCAGAGACAGAGTGCAGAGATTTGCTACTTTAGATCCTATCTGACGACCATAAAGCCGACGAGTTTGAAGGATTAGCAGCGTTAGGCTTGAAGTTGGCAGGATCTTTTCTCGCTGGCTAAAGGAGAATTTTGCCAGGGGCAAGGATATCAATTGGACTTTATTAATCAAATTCTTGAAGGTCGCAAGAAATTACTGATGGAATATAAGCAAGGCAATATGAAGGAAATATTTTTAATACTTTTTTTTACCAATTTCTTTTTTTGTAGGAAAGTGCAGCAGCTAAATTCCATCTTTTCAACAATCTGTGAAAACTACATTACCAATGGTGATTGTATAAATACAGTATTACACTCCCTCTCAACTTTCACCTCCTGCAGTTGGAACGGATTACAAAGGCATGCTCTGTCACGCATTGAATCTCGTCACACTTGAATTACATTCAAAGCCGTTACACTTCTGCTAAATCCCTGCACGTGGATGATTTTTGCAACATTTTCTTTGCTTAACTTTCAATGTGAAAAAAGGACAACGTGGTAAGTGCAGGAATCAACCAACAAATCAACAAAATAGGATGTAGTAAATATATGAATGACTGAACACCTACTGTGTATGTATACACTGTAATAGAGAAAAGAGGAGGATTTTAAACGCCTTACAGCTGGTGACGGAGTCATGCTGCCATAGGTTGCCAAGCCCTCTATACAGGCATTCAAATCAGGACCTCTTCTGAGAGGGAGTGTGCCCCTTTCATGGGCACAGATGGGGTTTAAATGTTTGACCCCTGCCCCAACAACTTAACAAACAGGATTAAGAGAGCATCACATCTAAAGAGACGACTGTAAAACCTGTAAAAGTCAGTAAGCTCATTGAAGTTGAGCGTATCCTGGATTTTGAGGAAGCAGTTTAAAAAAAAAAAAAAAGTCTGCACTGGGAAACAAAAAAGCATCCGCTGTTTTTTTATTGGCTCCCGCTGGTGCGCTGACATCGTTGAGGGTAAAAAGGGATAAAAGGCAAACCTTAACTTACGTGTGGTGAACTATTTAATAAAGATGCAAAGAACTTTCATACCAAAGTCTAAAAAATAGGCGATATTACACTGTTTGTGTTATATATTAAAAAAAAGCATGTGTGTAAATAGAAGCATAGCCATAACAAAGGATGATAAACATCAAAATAGTTCAAATATAATATGTCATTTCTGCTAATTATAGACAGTATTTTTCACAGTACTCTTTTTATTATTTTGGTGTGAATTAGATATTTCCGCAAACATACGTAGAAAAGGAAATACCTGACTAGTATGGCCACCCCGACATCATCACAGTTCTGGTAGACGTTTCCCCAGGAGTCCTGGATCATCACCCTCTCCTTGTCAGTCAGCGGGCTTGGCCGCTCCAGGTGGTCCACCTCTCCGTCTCCCTGCGTCCTCTCCATCTGGAAACACAGTGTGTAGTGAGCTGAGCACATGCAGAAGGCAGGGCTGATGAGAGCACCCCTCCCCCTCAGGCAAAATAAACACAATTTGTACCTTTTTGTTGTTGTTGTTGTTGATGTTTTTTCCTCTTGTTTGTGTCTCCTACGTGGTGGCAGAAGGGAAAAGCAGTTTCCTTTTTTCCACCCCTTGTCCCTGTGAGAATCTCTGCTCCCGACCTCTGAATCTCTGCTGAGCGAGAGTGTGAGTGAAGAACGGGCTAGGAAAAAAAAAAATCACACAAGAAACACACGCAGCAGCGAATGAGGAGGAGCCTCTGTACTCTCTCTTTATACACTCTCCCTTCCCTGCCTCCCTCCTTCTCTTCCCCTTCTCTCCCTCTGCCCGCCTCACCTTTGTAGGTGGTGTTTAATGAAAATATGATGAGATCAGAAACAATCCCGAGCAAGGGAGCCAGATATGTCATGCACGCAACATGTGAGCGTGGATACAGTGTAATCTCAGGATGGTAAATAAGATATAGGTGCACACTCTTAACTTGTTTTTCCTCTAGAGTCACTCATGCAGACTGTCCGGGAGAATAACCTGGAATGATATTGACTTTCTCACAAAGCCCCCTTTATGTATATGTAAAAATAAATAAATAAAAAATAATAATATTAATAATAATAAGAAATAGGGCAGATGTCCAATTTATTGTGGCCCTTTAATTCAGGTGTTTTTGTGCTTTAAATTTTTCATTTTCTTCCTTCCAAAGCGAGCATGTATAGCTTTGCTGTGGTTGTTGTTATCAGTAGAAGGATATATCGCTTCTACGTGTTAAAAAAAAAGCTTGAGTAAGTTGTTATTGCTGTTTTATAATGAATTGGGCAACCAGGACCCAGGTAGCCTGGAATCTGGGAGGTAAATGTGGGAGGAGAGCAAACACAAGACCAAACACTGTGACTTAGGTAATATCAACTATCTTACAAGGGGAGGTACAATGTACAACTCTGCGTTAAACATTGACAGAGTTGATGGTATGCCATTCAAGTTGGTGAAAAAAAAGTAGGCTTAAAGATGTATCATAAACCCCCGTTACCCCGTTTGCAGAGGCAGTGCCAATTAAACAAGGGAAATGAACAAGGGGATAGTGTAACACGGAAGACGGGGAATTATTTCCCCTAATGTGTGCAGTGAGAAACATTACAATGAGATCTGGGTTTTGTGATCAAAAGCAGAGCACGCAGGACACAAGTTGACAGGCAGTGAGCTGGGCAGGCAGCGGAATGGAACTGAAGGCAGTCAGAGGAAGCGGCCTGAGCTGGGCAGGTAGACAACAAGGTGATGGGTAACAGCTTCAAGCAGAACGGTTTGTCAGAGAGACTGCAGAGTGATGCTTCTGGTGATGAGATGATGAGCCACAGGTGTGCATGCTGATTGGAGCCAGGGGGGGCCAGAAAGGCAAGAACACAGGGGATGAAGAGGAGCTATAGAGCCCAGGCCGTGACACATGCACCTTTAGTTCATGTGTGAAGCTCATTATAACGCAGGCATGTGACCTTCAAGCTGGCTCGTCAAGATCATGAATATGCGCACAATCCTTACCGTGTAGGCTACTCGTCGACCTCATGTAAGCATACAGTCATGGTTTTATATTTGTTCCTTTACATTTCCAAAGATCAGCACCACCATGGCTGCCTTGCCTCCGCTGTCTTACAAGTTATAAAAATATTTATAAGTATCACATTAATCCAGTGGTATACAAGATATTGCATCCCTTCATGGTTGTAAGGCGTACAAGAAGCCAGATAATTAAAGGATGGTATGTTGTTCATGTGCATGCTGTGACCTGTGGCCCCAGGTCAGAGTATTATTGTGGATAAGCTTTAGGATCAAAAAACTCTATTTTTACAGGCTTATGTTCCTGTAGACAAATCCACATACTTCTGTAAACACTTTATGACTACTTGAATCTCTAGTGGTGTTCACACCCACGGTAAACTCACACCCTTGTTCACAAACCTTTAACCCACTCTCTTAAGAAAAACAATGATATTATCATCCAAAAGAATAACTGCTATAACTGCAGTCAGTACAGTGCTAGTGACATCTACTGGACAGTTGTGGTAATAAGGCTTTTTATTGTCTTTATTTTCTTTTTTTTCTTTCTTTCACACAGTTCGCTATCTTGTGGTGAAATTAGTTTGGGCAGTTTGACTGACGATCGCACTATGATTAATCTATGACAACAACATACCTCATATATCACCCTATTAATCAAAATTAAAAAAACCTGTAGGATATGAAAATAAAATAATATGAATTATTATTAATTGGTAGAAATATCTTTTTTAATTAGAAAGTTTGTAAATTTGCTTGAGTACATATATTTTATGCTACTTTGACCGTACATTTCAGAGTAAATTATTGAACTGTGTAATTAATTTTTTAAAAAGCTTTAACCTACTTGGACTAACAAAACAGTGAAACGTTTATTAAAAAAAAACCAAAAAACACACCAAATTTAATCTTATATAAACAATATGCAATAATATAAAAATGACGAGTTCATCTAGTCACTTGACTATATTCATATTTTGCTAGCCTATATTTTGGCTCTGAATAAATTACCTTTTAACAGAATATTTTCATTGTGTTATTAAACTATTGCTTATTAATGTAATCTCTTGGTCAAGCAAATTATCACCAGATTATTTGTATCTCTAAAGGAAACCGGCGTGTGACATTCAGTACAACGGAGTCTATGTTTTTGATCCGCCGTTAAGACTGACCCAACGGAGATCCCGTAGTTAACAGTTGTAGGCTACATTGCTACCTGAGAGGGAGGCAGGTGTCAGTACTCTTCCCGTGAACAACTGCGATAATAATTTGACAAACAAAAATAAGCAATGCTTATTTTACAGCTATGTTTTAGCTAACTTTGTGCCGCACTCTGACGGTCATATTCTGGGTACATCAGCTCCCCTAGCAGGCTAATTTGAGCCAGCTAGCGAGCAAGCTAACGACTACGTCAGAGAAAAAAAGGGCAAGAAACTCGGCGGTTAGAAGGAATAAGGTTGAGCTGTTGACAAGTTAAACACCAGAATGAATGTCGCTAAAAGTGCTTATCGAGTATTTTCTGCAAACTCCTCTGCAGCATGCACAGAATTAGCCAAGAAAATAACAGAGTAAGTAATGCTTTGAACCGTTAGTGTTAAGACTGACTGCTAGTTAATGTTTAATCTCACTAATAGCGCTTCTTTGTGGCTGTTGGTCGGTGATAATTGAGGAAAAATCTCACTGCTGACACTTTACCATGCACAGCGAGTGTGGTCTGTAATGCGTGGATGAATGAATTAGTTGTGCGGCGAAAGCCTGATATTGTGTGTTGAAACTCTGCAGCTGGCAGATGACCATTAGGTTGCCATGTTGTGTTCGTGTTTCACAGGCGTCTGGGTGTGGAGCTGGGGAAGTCTGTGGTCTTTCAGGAGTCTAACAGAGGTGAGCAGGGTTTTATGGCTTTATATACAATTTCATCCCAAATGTTTCTGGCCAGGTTTTATCTGACATGTAGGCTTGTGATCTGATAAACAAGTAGGTGAGGGTAGTTAGAGATTGTGTGCTAAAGTAACTGTAGTTGATATTTTTATGACTTTTTGTTGTTTCGAAATGGTCAGTTTCAGATTAGTATTTGAGTTTTTCATTTTTATTAAATGTATAAAGCTGATTTCTCACCAGAAGCAGACTTTATAAACAGCTTGTCCATGACTTTTTCCCTCTTATTTTAATACCTCACTCCCAACGATCACTGTCGCCAAGTGCTTGCTCGTAGGGGCTAATCTGATTGTTGGACTTTCCTTTGTATTATTGTAGGGTCTTTATCTTACAATATAAAGCACCTCAAGGTGACTGTTGTTGTGATTTGGTGCTATATAAATAGATGTATCCTCTAGATCAGGGATGCCAAACTCATTTTATGTCGTTGGCCACTACAGCCCACTTTGATTTTAAATGTGCTGAACAAGCAAAACTCCTCTTACTGTCAGTGTAAAGAAGTTTAATTAAACTTATATAATACTTGAAATGTCTTAATATAAGAACAATACATGCAGTTTCAATAATATGGTTCATTTTGCTATAAGATAAAGAAATGGTGCTGTTGTAAAGAAATAAATCAGTCAGCTTGACTCTTTGTACTTAAATTGTTAGAATTTAATGTGTAAAATTACAGAAAGAGTTCTGGTGATTCACTGCCCAGGCTGTCCTGTCGTTATAAAATAGATAGCTTTTGTTAATTCACAGAAAATGTAGTATGAATGGTCATGGGGGAGGTTTTTCTCAGTAGGAAAAGCTGTAAAACTTGTGAAACTTGTGAAAATACAATATAGTTAAAAGTCCAAAATTCAGTTGTTTTAAAGCCCCCACACTTTCTGTTTGACAACCTGTGCTCTAGATGCTGAACTGATTTAAAGCTTTATGAATTTACTATGAACAAAAATCTTTTTTTGCCTTTTTTTTCTTACTTACACAAAGAAATTGATGTATGACATTTTGGCTCAGATTATCAGTATCTGTGCCACTGTCTGTTTCATTAGGGAAAGCAGAGCTTTTCTGATTGTCACATTAAAGGTTGTTGGCACAGGATTGCTGCAGAGTAGGGCATGGATATTAATACAACACGACGACCGTAGCAGAAATTAATGGAATCCATCAAAAATAGCACATTGTTCATGTAATAGAGTTACAAAGTTACATCAGTTTTTAGGTCATTAGACGTAAATGTACAAATGCCTGTTGCTCAAATAAACAACAAATGTGTATTAAAAAAGTATTGGTACAGATTTTTTTTTTCTCTGTTCAGAGACTAGAGTGGATGTAAAAGAATCAGTTCGTGGACAGACCATCTTCATTATCCAGACCATACCACGGTGAGTATAGTAGGGTGTGCCAAACATTTAAAAAGGTTATCCGATTATCACCAGAGTCATCTGATCTTTGTTCTACAATCAGGGATGTGAACACGGCCATCATGGAGCTGCTAGTCATGGCTTATGCCCTCAAGACCTCTTGTGCGAAGAACATCATTGGAGTTATTCCTTACTTCCCCTACAGCAAGCAGTGCAAGATGAGAAAAAGGGGCTCAATAGTGTGCAAGTTGTTAGCTTCCATGTTAGCCAAAGCAGGTAAAGACAGCAAAAAAGAAAATCTCAATCTGTGATTTGTTCAGACAATCTTTATTTTAGTTTGTTTATTTCATGTCTTTTACTCTGAAGGACTAACACACATCATCACCATGGACTTGCATCAGAAGGAGATCCAGGGCTTCTTCAGCTTTCCCGTGGACAACTTGCGTGCCTCCCCTTTTTTGATTCAGTACATCCAAGAAGAGGTGATGATATCTGTCAGATCTCTGCTGTGTGTATTCTAGTGAACCTGTGGATCACTCCATCCATAACTCCATCAATAAGTCTAATAAGACTGTTTTCACACTTTATTGCCAGATCCCTGATTACAGAAATGCCATCATTGTGGCAAAGTCCCCTGCTGCAGCTAAAAGGTAACTAATGCAATACACCACTGATAATTTCTGTTAATTGATAATGTTTACATTGGATATATATTGCAAAAATAATTCCTGTCCTATTCTATGCATGCATATTTAGATGCATATGTATAAGTAATGTGTGTGTATGTCTGTATGTATATATGTGTGTACATACACGTAACTTTCACCACTGCATTTTTCTGTTGTTATTATTATTGTTTTGTTGTTGTTACTTCTAATAATAATGTTGTTAGTGACTTCTTAATTAATTATTATTATTGTTTTATAGGGCTCAGTCCTATGCAGAACGACTGCGTCTCGGTCTGGCTGTGATCCATGGCGAGGCTCAGTGTTCAGAGTCTGACATGGCTGATGGAAGACACTCCCCACCATGTGTACGCAACACCACAGGGCACACAGGCCTGGAGCTACCTTGTAAGAAAACCCATATGAAAAGCATTCATGTTTAATTTTTGTAGTTTTTCTTGTAGCTCAAATGCTCCATAGATATTACCACCACCGATGATTTGTCACTATTTATTGTTTCTTTCAAAATTTTCTTCTAGTTTAACTCTTCGCTGATCTGAATTTTTAATGTCAGCACTTCATTGTATTTATAATTTAACAGACCTTTTTCACAGCAGACATTTAGAAGCAGAAAAAGCACAGGTGAAATGATGAGTTTATTAATGATGGCTTAAGCATCCCAGGAAGCTATAACAATTAGCCAACATGGACAACAGCGTCAACGTCAGTGGGGTGCAGTCATGATAGAGTTCACCTGTGTTTTTGCTACTGTAGAAGGTTCAAATGTCTTCTGTGGGAAAACAGCCAAAATACAGCTCTTACTCATGCTAACCTGTTTTGAGCTGACGATTCTGCCGTTTCTCACTCATACCATCAGCCATACTGCAAGTAACTGATTTTTGTTTTTTATTTATTTTTTGTTAATGCATGATTTAGTTTCTACAGATGAGCTACTTTGACTCATGCTGCATCATCGGCAAGCTGCAGTTCCTAACTTACAAAGTGTGAACTACTATGTAATCATAAAAGCGTAGTCTTCTGCTTGTTTCTTGCCACGTTATTTTTATTTATTTATTTATTTATTTTTTTGGTGCGAATACATGTGACTGGGGTGAAGCTTTTATAGTGCTAAATCTGAATCTGAAGTAATGTCAAATGAGTGTGTCGTTGGCAAATGACTCCAAATTTGTGTCCAATATTTAGTTGATTATTTTGTTTAAAAAAACAACAAAAAAAACCCAACAGCTTTGTGCTTTTAACCTTGACTTAAAAAATCCTCTTTTGGAACCGCAACTCACAAATAGCTTCATCCTTAATTTTTTCTTATTAGAATCAGTCTGATTTGTTGTGTCGCTTTTAAAATTCCCATCAGCCCGAGCAGAGGATTTTTCAAGTCCTGGCGTCATGTGTTGTGTCGTGTCAAATATTTGTGTTTAACGTGGTGTTTATTTGTTGACAATAGCAGGCAAACAACAAGCTCCGTTCCCTGGCATAGAACTTCCAAGTACGACCGTAAAATTAATTTACATCTGACTATGAAATGATTCCTCTTCAAATGGTTCCTCAATTTGCATGTGTAGACAAAGGGTTTGTGTTGCATCTTGTGAAAATACAGTCTGGATTCACGTCGGTAAAAGCAAAGTGGATTATTAGTGCTCAAACGAATGAAAAGACCAGTTAATTTCAGTTTCGATATGCTGCTTGCATTATGCTACATTTCTATGACTCCAGACAGCTAGTTCTACAAGATGGTCAAAACCCTCTTTGTTTTGTTGTGTTCTGATTTTTATTTTACTTTATTTTATTTTTAAAACTCCAAATCCATAAATCAAACCAGAACCATACCAAACATTCTTTCTGTTTTTATTTTGTAGTTGAACATCTGGACTCATCTTGCCAATCAACACATTGTGCACCCATAAAAAATCCGCCCTTAAAAACCTGATTAACATTTGGTCATAACTGCATGTCATGAAACAGTAACGCATGCATTTGAAATCTAACATCCAGCGACGGGAACAAAAGATGTTGCGAATGGGATGGTTAGTGGATTATGGCATACAAGTTTTAATATGCTGGCTCAGATAACCTATTTTATTATTGGATAGTGTTGGATCCAGTTACTCCTTCAGGTCTGGACCGGCTTTTCATTTAAAGGGACCGCGTTTTTGAATCCAAGCAATTCTCTCAACAGGTAATGCAGACCTTGGTTCTTGAGCTGGTGGTCCTCCCAATGTCTATCCTGCTTGCCTGAGTAACCGTGTAGGTCAAGTGGCATTTGTCTGCCACACCGGTTAATGGCAGCTCTCCTCTTGTGATGCTTACTCTTGGTAATTTTGCTAGGTTGTACTTTAGTGGCCAGGAAAAGAAGAGGCCCTAAGGATCTGTTAATTTTAAGGCCTATGGGCAACGTGTAAGACGTATTAAAAGATGTATTGCTTATTCACAAGATTATGCAAAGAGTTAAAACAGGAATGTCTAAAATTTAGACTTTTGAATGCAGGATATTTTTACTGAAGCAGTTTAGCAGGGCCAAAGCAAAAGCCAGGACATACCCCTTGTCTTTCTCTTAAATCATCTCCAAGACTATAGGCTCAGAGCCACAGACCCTTTAAACGAAGAACTGGTCCAGACTTCCTGTATATTGGTTACTAGCTGATCCAACGGGTGGCATATTTAATGTGGTGCAAAGCTTCAACTCTGTTAGGCCTTTTGGACAGGT
Source organism: Etia nguti (assembly GCA_015106755.1). Classification (NCBI taxonomy): domain Eukaryota; kingdom Metazoa; phylum Chordata; class Actinopteri; order Cichliformes; family Cichlidae; genus Etia; species Etia nguti. Next base: position 38,532 of record VUQG01024649.1, on the reverse strand, counting down.
TGGACATGTCATCCTGTTGATTTAACATTTTCTACAGATAACTCAAAGTATCGATACATTTTAGACATCTGAAATTAATTTCAGAAACCGCTTAGCAGACATTTTTCAGGACGATGTTGTAACGCATCAACAAACTGTCGTGACAATGTATTTTAAGTGTGTGTACCGCTAACAACATGGCTCTTGCTGTTTTTGGTTGATAGCGATAAAAGACTGAATGTGACACTCCCAGGTTTTCTGATGCTGTGGGACTCACGGTATTCAGCAAAATGTTCTGCAAGGCATGCCTCCTCCTTTCTCTGCTGCTTTATACTTTTCCTGCACAATCGGCTTGGCTGGCTGATTGTTTATCAGTTGATTGTTTCCTCAAAACCCTCTGAATGACTGCGTTTACATGCATACCTGTAATCAGAAAACAGCTGTTTTTGATTTGGGTTACATGTCCAAGTGTTACTGGTGGTTCTCCACTTTAAGTACACTGCATCAATCTTTATCTGAGGATAATTTTTAATGCATCAGTTGGGAATCAGAGACATGATAAGATCTGCCAAAAGATGAAGCACTTTCATGTTTTATTAACACATAGTGAAATGTGATATGATATCATGTGAGACCAGAAGTGTGATAGTGGACGTCAGCACTGATGCAGTGACAGTGTTGATGACAATCAGAGCTTTTCTTAATAGAAATAAATTAGATCTTAGTCCCTGTATGTTTTTTAAAAGGTGGAAAATTATGGCGTGCATGTAAAAGTAGTTACTGGCAGCACTGATGTTCCACTGAAGACTGATCCCAGAACACTGGCAAGTGTGTATGAAGAAGCCCTCATCGGTGCTTGCCACTGTTGTCCCATGTGAAATAAGACTGTGTGGTGCTTATTTGATTCATATGCAGAGTGCTGCCACATGCCTGCCACAGCCTGGCAACCTGACAACATGTGTGTCGAGGCGGTAATATACATTGTCTTCTGATTGGGTATCCTGGGCAGAAAAACCTTTGGTCATTTGATCTTTGCATGGCATGTTCTGTACTATGTTTGCCATTTGAGTTTAATCTTTTAGGGGTAGGAGGGGTAGAATGGAGGGGAAAGTGTAATCAAGTGCATTTGAAATCTAAATTGAATTCAGCATTTCTACGAATCATTCACATCATTCAATGAAAAAACAATGATTTGGAGTGAAAATGAGCTTAAATCGCAAAACAATTTTCTCAACCCATTTTACCCAATCTACTGAGATTTATTTTTGATTAAGTGAGAAACTGTACGCATAACTTCCTGGAAGTGCTCTCATGGGCAAACTGCTCTTTTCATTTACAGTAATGATGGCCAAAGAGAAACCTCCCATTACTGTGGTTGGAGATGTGGGAGGAAGGATTGCCATCATTGTGGTAGGTCATTTCTGCTGCTCCTTCCTTAGTTATCATTTCCATTAGCTTTCGTGGCTAACTTTAGCTGATGATTCAGCCCTCTTCCTTGATAAATCTGCTAATGCAACACTACAGCTTTCTTTAAAATGATTGCCTAGTTACTTTGCAGTGTGCTATGCTTACTGTCTGCCACTTCTTTTAAGTGTGTCTATTTATCCAGTACATAGTGCACCAAATTTTTTTTGCAATTCTGGTTTTGCACAGTCCTTACTGTACTTGGTTACATATGCTCTTCAGCTTCTGCTACATATTTTTGTTTGTTTTTTTCCTTATTTGTTGTAATTTATCAAATTATGTTTTAAAGGATGTGAAAAGATCTAATCCATGCCCCCAAAAATGGGAAAACTGACATTTAAAAAAAAAAAATCTCGCACTATAATAATAATAATAGAATCGAGTAAAATATACAACAAGATGATCAAAATCAGTCTTTGAGTGTGATTAGTAGGGGTGGAATGGATCATGTCTTTCTCCTGAATCATTTGGTACCCAGCGCTTAAGGTACAGATGCTGTCCATTTTTTGTTTTTGAAACGGGAACAAAGTTTTAACTTCTTTTTTTTTTTTTTTTTGAAAAATATTTGTTCTTTGTGTACAGTCAAAAAGCAGGAAGTTAATTCTAATGTTAAATATGATACAGTAATCTTTCTGAACAATGAGCAATGTGAGAGTTTTGACACTTTCTAGTCTTTTCTTGTTGATGGTGTGCAACAGAGTGATTTTTGTAAATCTTGTGTATCATTACACCCCTTGTGAGCAGTGCCGCATGTATATCACCAATAATCATAGGAAAAAAAACACAAAGAAAAAGGGAGATGTAGTTTTAACTACAGATAGTATTTTCTTTTGTCTGACAGGATGACATCATAGATGATGTAGGAGACTTTGTTGCTGCTGCCGAGATCCTGAAAGAGAGAGGAGCCTATAAAATTTATATTATGGCCACACATGGTTTACTTTCTGCTGACGCTCCACGCCTCATAGAGGAATCAGCCATTGATGAGGTGAGGATTGGCCCCCCCCCAACACACACACACACACACACACCCACGCGAGAACTGGTTATTCATGTATTTTAACAAAACTGTCCTCTCACACAAGCTAAAGGAGAAGTGGTAAAAATGTCTTTTTTTCATGGGCTGTCATTTGTTCATTGTAAACAGAGTGTAAAACGAGATACTTCCTAGTAGTTTTATGATCTGCTGAATAGAAGTTTTCATTTTCACTTCCTCTGATCTATGTAGAAAACAATAGTTGCAGTTTACTCTATATTTATGACTTATTAAAAAACAAACAAGTGAGATCTGAGATTTATTAATTATTAATTGATCTATTAATCTCTTTAATCTTGATCTACATAATGGTAAAAGGACTGGTAATTGTTGCTTTTCTTCCCTACGCGCTTTATACTACATGCCTCATGCACTCATTCATACTTTATATCTAATATTCATACACAGTTGCACTCCAATGAATGCATCTCAGGCTTCAGTATCTTTCCCATTAATGCTTTGGTGTGCAGACTGGAGTCACCAACCTTCCAATGACTTGCTCTAGCTTCTCTACTACAGCCACCCTGTAACAAAGTGTTGTAGTGCTACCAGAACAGCTTCAGTAATTCCAGTGCCGTGTAACACATTAGTCAAAATCTGAATTGTGTTCATCTGGGTCGATGTCTGGTAACTGTGAAGGCCACAGCATATTATTCACATCATTTTCATACTTGTCAAATTGTTCAGTTACTCCTCGTGTCATATGGATGAAAAAACTATCATTCTTATCAGGGTAGAAAAAGAGACAAGGGGGTCCAAACAATGTCCCTGTCGGCATAACAGAGCCACTAAATCATCCTACAGAGGAGTCAAGATTCAAGTTTTTGCTTTACTTTGAACTTGATACTTTTGGGAAAAAACAAACAAATGTGATCTTAAAAGTTTGCGGAGTGTGAAGGTGGCACACTCAGTGTGGGGCTGTTTCCTAAACTGCTGCAGGGCTCATTTATTAAGAATTATAGAAATAAGTTATTCAAACAACAGAATCAGAATATTGATCCTGTGCCTCTTCCACTTTTCTGATTGACTGCATGCAGAAGAAAGAAAGAAAAGTCAGGGATGGCAACTAGGTAACATTATACCTGTGATCTTTATTTAGGACTTCTATTCATTGTACAGGTATTCTTTTGTCCTCTTTTTGAACTTTGAATCTTTCTTTAACAAACATTATTTTTTTAAAAATATTTTTAGATCTGAGTCAATGACAGTATTGCTCAAGTGTTTAATGATGTTTTTTTAAAAAGTAAACCCCCCCCCCACCTTTTTTTTTTTTTTTTTTTTTTCACCT
>VUQG01024649.1:5433-21238 GCA_015106755.1 Etia nguti | reverse complement strand
TTCCTAAAGCACCTGTATATATATTTCACTGTGGGAGATCACTGTAATAAAAATCACTCTTGTTTGAAGAACTTTGTGGTTTGCGCTTGAGTCCGCTTTGCCAGCCGTGACACTTAGTGGTGGTTGCAGCAACAGTTGCAGAGCTTCTGTTGCTTTATCGTATCATAGATAATTTAAAAACAAAACAGAACAAAGGCTACAATGACGCCAACACCAGAAACACATTAAAGAAGTACAGTGCAAGAAATGAGATTAAGCTATCAACTACGGTTGCCTGTGTTGGAAGGCCTGATGATCAAGGTGACCACGGATCCAGCCTCAAATGTCCATTCGAGGTTTTAACCCATGAATCTAGTTTAACCATTAAATCTAGTTTAAAGTATGATAAAACTTCAAGCTTACATTGCTCATAAACTGAAAACAGAGAATTGTTGCTGAAACAACTTTGGAAATATTAATATATTTATAAATTTGGGATGTAACTAGGGAGGAGGGATGAGCCATTTTAAGAATTTCTGAATAGTAATGTATAACACACAAGATATGGAAATAACTGACATATGAGCAGAGAAATATATTTATACTTCAAAAAAATGCATACAAGTTTTATAAACTAAGAGTAGATAATTACAACACCAGGGAGAAGATTAGAAAACTGGCCTTTGTGAAAAGCATTATTTAGCTCCTACATTACCAATTGAAATTGCTAGAAACCACTCTCTGACAACTATGGATTTAATTCATTTTTTAATGTTTTTTTTTTTTTTTTAAACAATGCTGTGTGATAAGTTAACACTAAGCTACATGACCTTTTGATTAGTGCTACAAGTCTAAAACTAATTTCAGTTTCAGTTATTAATAAAATGATAAATGTAATTAAACAGAGGATTGAAATGGAAATATGTCCTGAGGTCTCAAAGCCAAAAAATAATTAATTAAAAAAAAGATAATTAGATTCCCAATATGAAAATGAGACTTTCACACTCAAGGGAGTCCTCCACCTTTCTTTTGAGTTTTGTCTTGGTTCATTGAAACACATGAAATCTAAATTTAATGAAATTAGCAAAATGCAAAATTAAGTTGCTCAGAGGGAAGATGGAGTTATCAGCTTCACATGCTATATGAAATATATATATGTATGCCCCACTGAAGATATATGTATAAAAATAGCATATGCTGCTGCTTTACATTTTACAAGTTTTTCGTATAATCAAATGTTGTCTGGATGGTTATTAAAATTTTATGACGTCATATTTCTGACTAATTCTGCTGCTTATTAGAGACTCAGAGGTAAACAGAACCAGGCTATGTTTATGAAGCATTAGCTGTTTTTTCAAAGGACATGCTGGAAAATACACTTTTGTTGCTGCACAACCATAAAGTCGGTAACCCCACGCACAGTTTGATTATGTTAAGTTGGCATTATGACTTGAGCTCTGTTTATCTGGCCTCTTTTAAGGGACTATTATTATTATTCAGTTGAATTTTAAGGGGCTTATTTTTGAATTTTCTGCTTAAATAAAGCCCCCATTTGTTTATTTATTTTTTATTTATATAGCACACTTAATTACAACAGCAACGTTGACCAAAGTGCTGTACAAAAATACAAAATAACTAGTACCAAAATTGTAATCAAAATTATAACTGTGTCTGTCTTCTTAACCAGCCCAGTCCCTCACATTGCTGTTAACCTTTTCTTTAAATGTGAAAACCTGAGTTGTGAATGTGATTTTGAAGTTGTCATGGTGATAAATTAAAGAAAAGGCCACCAGACGTTGGATTTCTCTTCTGTGATTACAGTCAGGTTTCTCAGCCCTAGTTTCTGCATTTACTAAACTCAAAATCTTCTCTTATTCTCGATCTAACAAAAATCTTTGAAAACTTTGTGCATTATTAGCGTTTTACACCGTTCATTTAACGTATTTAGTAATTTAACTCTTTGCAACTGTGATGTATTTTAAATGCTGCATGAATTGCAGTTGATTGACAGCTACTTGTGTCCTACAAAGCATTCATGGTCTTGCACTTCCATTTTATATTATGACATCTCAGTTATTAAATGTAGTCCAGTAGTCCGGCCCACTTAGGATGAGCATGAGCTATAACATGGCCATCGGTGTAAAACGATTCTGAGATCGCTGTTCTAATGTATTTACCATCTTTTTCATGTCAATCAACGGCATCATGCGCACACACAGAGAAGAGCTTACCTTTTTTGTCTCTCTTGTTGCTTGTGAAACCTTTATCTAAATGTACAATCCTTGAAAGCACAGGCAGTGCTTACAGTTTACCGGCAGGAGCCATATAGAAGAAGCAATAAAAATGAGTCAGCTATGAGCAGAATAGATATGGGAAGCTCTGGAAATGTTGCACAAAGAAGCACTTGACCTTTAGATCTGTCAGGATGTTATACCGCAAGGGGAATTAATTTCTTGTATTGGTACTGCACATAGGCCACCACTGAAGGCTGTGTGAGTGAATGCTGGAGAATCTTCAAAGTTATCTTTATGTATTATCATATAAAACCAAGGGCAGGTTTCTCAACTGTCTACTTGTGATTCTGATGAAGTCAGTGTGCATATATTCATGTTTCATCTAAACTTTATTTCCTGTGAAAGGTGAACAAGCAACCTTTCTTTTATTCTTTGCACAGACAGAATAACTCTCAGAATACAGAACTGCATGCGCCGGAGGTTTTTATTCTGCTGACTTCTGCTTGCCGTGGTTTAAACCAGCAGGAGTGCTGGTGCAGCCGAAAGCACGGCTCTCCTGTCTTGTTCGATAACATCACATAGAAGACCAAATGAGTTTATTGAACTACTCCAAACATTTTGTCTGAAGAGTTTACTGCGGACACATGAGCGTAGGGATGCTGACAGCTTGACAGTTCAAACAGCAGGTTAAGAGTTTATAGAGATTTTATAGGACTGAAAAGCGTACCCCAAAAAACTGTGTTTCTCTTATACAATCAAGGTTAAAATTCTCCGGCTGATTATTAGCATCTGTGGACAATAGGCGCTTTTGTGAGCCAAGCTTTTGTTTTTGCAGTCAGATATTTTTTCTGTCTCCCTCTGGTGATATAGATCCTTCAGTCAGGGTTATGTGCTATCTAACTAAACGCTATGCAAATTTGAAGTGACGTCAATGACCCGCTCACCAGTCATCCATTAGCGACTTATGCAACGAGCTATGTCGGGGGAAATGTTGAATAATAAATCTCATTGGGAACTACCGTGAATCACTACATAGATGTAAGATTCTTCCAGTCTCTAAGCACATTCTACAGCATAAAAGAAAAACATGTTGTCTCATCTGTTTTTTTAGAAAGCCCTGCATTTGCATTGTGCCTCCCAAGGCCTTCTTCAAGGTGACTTCATTCTTGGAGCACTGATAACTTCAAGCATTGACTGACCTTGGTGGTATTTGCATCAGCATGACTCAGATAGATGAAGGCTCTACCAGTACTGCCATTTTTTTGTTTCTATTTTTAAGTCACGACTTTATGATAATAAAGTAAAATTTAAAAATGCATATTTTTTTTGTCATGAAATTTCTCTATAATTAGGGAAACTGAACAGCTGGCATATGCTCACTGGACACTTTATTAGGTAAACATGTTTAACTTCTTGTTAATGCAAATATCAAATCAGCCAATCACATGGCAGCAACTCAATGCATTTAGACATGGTCAAGGCAACCTGTGCTGAACCTGAAGTTCAATTTGAGCATTACAATGTGAAATAAAGATTATTTAATTGACTTTGAAAAACCATACCTTGGTTGTAACCACTTATTACAATCAAGGTATGTAGAAGAGCATCCATGAGTGCACAACATGTTTAACCCTTGAGGAAGCAAAAGACCACACCGGGTGCTATTTCTGTTTCTAAGACCAGAAGCTGAGGTTACATTTGGTTCTGGCTCACCACAATTAGTCAGTAAAAGACTGAAAACTGTACCAACTGTGTGATGCTATCATGTCAATGTGGACCAAAAATCTCTGAGGAATGTTTCCAGCACCTTATTGGCTCTATACTAAGATATAGATATAGTCAGCTTTGAGAGCTAAAAGGGCCATCCCAAGTGTACCTAATGAAGTGGCCATTGAATGTAAACATCACAGTTGAGTAGTTTATTTTGTTTACGATGGTGAAATGACCTGCAAAAAATGGTATCCATTATGTGAGTCGGTCAAATAGATCAAACTGCTGAGTGTATGAAAAGGAAATATAATCACATATTTTTTTTAAAGCTGTGTAGCTCTTGGGGATTGATGCTATGGCACACACAGACACTGACATGTTTCTCTTCACCGCTCAGTTCAGCTGTTCTCAACTTCTGGCTGATTTTTCCAGTTTAGGCCCTAATGTCACTGGGCTGTCGGCTGCACTCTGCAAACACACAGGAAAGCACCCACCCACCCATACATACACACACTGACCCCCGTTTTTCAAGGCACAAGTGTGAAAACTCTCAAGTGTCGTGAACCTCGTTGAGAAGGTGTAGTGGTTGGAGTCTGTGTTTGGGTTCCAAGACACGTGACCTGAGGCTTTGTTTGACTGTGTAATGCAGCGAGATAATGGATAGTAATGTGACCAGTGACCAGCCGACCGACTGACTCAGAATCACACAATGAATTCTGTGTTTTTATTTAAGGTCAACAGCTTACTTTAGCATTGCTGCCACTCTGTTTTTTTTCCCCTTAAACCTCTGCAGGTACAAATTCCTTGAATGGTAAATAATTTATCTACAGTAATTGCCTGAATTGTATGTTACATACTTTCAAGGTCTATTATATGCAGTGTACTGTGTTTACAAAGATAAGAGGATCAATAATTTAAATTCTAAATGAAATTTTACAGTAAAGTTAGCATACTTTAGAAAAAAAAAAACCCTATTTTTCAAACAGACCAGTCTTAGGAACATATCTTCTTAAACACATACATTTTACATTAAACTTATGTAACAAAATTACATGGAAAAAATGTACATTTAACTAAATTTTTTAAAGTCAGTTTTAGTGCTCAATTATGAAGACACAGTTTAAGCAATAGGGAGACGCAGTGCTCTGAGAGGAAGAGAAACTTTTTGCGTGCACTTGTATAGACCCGCAACACATTCCTGTTCCCCGACCAAGCCAGTTAACGTGACTGGATGAGTCCCGCACAATGCACCAATTAACTATTAGAGTTTGTGTTATGTTGCTTGTGTTGCCATTTCCCCCACATTGCTCTCTGTAGGCCTGTAATTTGTGCAGCAAGTGTAAGTTATGGATTCTTCCACAGACGGAAGAAAGGGGAGGAGCCTGAACAAGCCTGAGCAACCACCGTTTACATAAAATAAGTGCCCTGCAGCTGTACTCCACTTATCTTTTTAATTGCAGGCAAAAGCATTTCACTGATGATGCATTATGTTCACCTCTATGTCAAAATTTCCACTGTGACTCATAAAAAAATATCACCTGCAATCATTGTCAAATGGATTTTTTTTTTTTTAGCCACCAAAGTTAAAATGTTCTGTTCTGTAGCTGAATTGATGCACATTTAAAACAGCGTACATCTAGACCTGTTTGCTTATGTGACTATGACGACCCAGTAAAAATATTTTCAAGTGTATCCATGAGCCACCAAAGTGGTACATGATCACTATATTAAAACTGGAGGAGTTAAATGGAGTTCAACCTCTCATCATTTTTTTTGTACCTCCGACCTTTAGATGTTCCGTGTTCCTGCGTGGGTTTTCCCTGGGTGCCCCAGTTTCCTCCCACAGTCCAAACACACAATGAATGAACAATTTGATTAATTGGTGATTCTAAATTGGCTGTGGGAGGGGATGAGGAAAAGGATGTCTTACTCTCTGTTAGCCTTATGATAGACTGGCAAATCATATATGGTGTACATCGCCTTTAGCCGCTTTCCTGTATCGTTAAGCTGTTAAGAAAATAGAGTCAGTGAAAACAACTGAGATTTTTCTTGCATTTGAAAGGCAAAGGCAATTTTATGGGCAGATCTGTTTTATACAAAGTCTAAAAGGGGAATGAGTGGAAAGAGAGTGGACATGGAAAGTATTGAAAGTACTGTAGATTTGGTTGTGTTACTGTTGCTGTTTTGCAGTGATGAAATTTGTTCAGATTTCAGGCCTGAAAATTCACTTTAATTCTCTACCTGTCTGAACATACCTTCAATATTTCATGACTGATGATGTAGAGAGACAGGTGCTGATGCAGTCAGAGCTAAAATAAGTATGTTTTTAGGAGGTACATGACTTCCTTGTTCCTTCTACTTTAGGCCTTGCAAATGGTTTGCTCAAGCGTAATGTTTAGATGTTAAGAAATACCGCGACGTTTGAGTGATTGTGAACAGTCTGTGATCTCTTGGGAGAGAGAGAGAGAGTAAATAACATGCACCACTGACGCTCCTGGAGAAGCGTGCTATTCTAAGAATCAGGATAAAGGAGGGGCTGTGGGTTCAGATCTGGGTTCAACCAGTCCAGCGACCATCGTCATGTCATCAAATGTTGTCACTTCAGCACCTCTAAGCAGCCCGGACTGTGCCTATGACTTGGGCTGAAGCAACATTGGGCTAATATGTGATAACACAAGCAGACTGTGGATAATTTAGATCAGGTTTTGAACAATAACCAACACATCAACAGTTAATGTTTACAGTGATGGAGCCTCTGTCGTAGATAGATAGATAGATAGATAGATAGATAGATAATACAAACAAGTACATATAAATAAACTACAACTCGGTATCAGTAATTCAGTAAAAAACTTTAATATGTAACAAATAAATAACACATAAAAATGTAACTAACTATGAAAATGTAGCTAACTTCTTCAACTCTGTTTTACACCTCTCATTACACCACTATATAAACTGGTATTTTTCTGCCACACCTTTAATCTCCTCTTAACTGTAATCCTCTTTTGTAAAGCCACTTGTAAAGAAGCCCAGCCTACATCTGTCTGCTAGTGTTACAGAATGATTTCTAATCTCCTGTTCCTTTATTGAAAAAAAACAAAACAAGGCAGTCCAGAAGAAAGTTACCTGGCCACTTTGCTTACAACAGCAAACATGATCAAAATTAGTCTGGGTTTCGCCTTGATAAGAAAAAAAAACAGCTTTGGACTTTACAGGTTTGGGAATTTTACCTGCAAAACATATTTTATCTCGCCTGGTGTTCTTATTTTCTCCTTCTGACAGGTAATATTTGACAAATGAGGACCATACACTAGTTTTCATTTCAGGCAAGAATGCTTTGGAAACAGTTATTTTGGGAATTTTATTATAATCTGTTTTTGTCTTTAAAAATAGCATTCGAATATTTATTGCTGTTAGAATAACTGAATATGACTAACAGTCAAGTCAGACATCAGTCATAGTCAAAAATGAAATACCCTTTCATCGAGGATGTTGATAGTCAAGTCAATGCAAGCGTAGGTGGCTCGCTCGATTGGGAAAGTGCATCCACAATTTAAAGAAAAAAGAGGTGTTATTGAAGGTTGTTAAATTAGGCTAACATAAAACAGGCTTAAAACAAAAGGTAATTACAGGGAAAACCGAACAACTGACTCCTCAGAGGTTCTTTTAGTACAGTTGAATAAGATGAAACAGCACACACTTGTCACTCAGAGTCGTCAGGCCCTTAATTGCTGATGTAATTACTCAGTATTGACTGACTTTAGGAGACAGGCTCAAGTGGATACTTAAGGAACTAGAACTTTTGGTAGTTTCATGTTGGCCAAATTTTTTTGCCCCAGTAGAGGGAGATGGATCAATCCAGATATCAGTGGTATCGATATCAACACTGGTATTGGTTTTAGATCAATACTAGCGCAACAGGATCGATACTTAGTTTCGATCTTCTAAGTTCAGTCTGTAACCCACTAAATTGTGTTAAATAAATTATTTTTTGGAAATGAAAAAAGCCTCAAACACACACTTTGAACATTGTCTGAACTCTGTGATGTCTATTTTATTTATAGCCTTTGGCACATTTAAACAACACAAGATGACCCAAAGTACTTTTACATTCCAGGTCTCCAAAAAAAAAAAAAAACAGTTTCAAAATACATGAAAAGCTGAAAGGTGTGTTTTAGTGTAAACACATTAAATTGTGTTCAGAATTTGCAAATTGATGATGATTTTCTCATAAATAAATAAAGTGCCTTTATAGTTTAAAAGAATTGATATCTGTATTTGGCCCCTCGTCATCTTGGTATCGAATTGATCCTAAAATTTGCAGTATTGCACAGCACTACTGCTCAGAGCCACACTGTGATGACAGGAGTGAGGCAGGCACAGGAAAATTTTAGCCAATGAAAAGCTAAGGAATGGTAATGTTTATAAATAGGGGGTGGTTCACCTCCACTGCACTGAAAGGGAACTAATTTCAAAAAGAGGTCAACCTCACATCCAGCAGCTCCACTGTTGGTGTTATTTTATATGATAAAGTTTAAATTGCACTGCTGTCGATTGTTTTCTGCAAAGTGCAAGAAAGTGAAAATAAAAGATGAAGCGTCGACAGGTTAGCGAAAATACAGTTTAGAGTGCCCTATACGAAGCCACTATCCTTTTATTTTTCCTGGCACTGTGTGCAGCCTGACTCTTAAACTACACCTGACTTTGTATAAGTAAATGTAACTGATCCTCTTACAAATAATACCCAGACTTGCATGAGCTTCACCTTTGTTTGCTCCTGTACTGCTCCTTGAATTTAAGAGCTTTTCAAGCATATGTAATTGCTGGTCTTTCAGAAGGCTTCACTCATCTGCAGCAAAAGATGAAAAGGAACAAATTAGAGAAATAGCAATATACTCCTCTCATGGCTTGAGTGCCTTTGCATCACCATGGAAACTGAGTTCTACATGATAGTGAGACAATCAAATTAATCTTGTTGTGTTTTGCAAACCCAAAGAGTAATCTCACAGTTTCTAAAGGTCTACCTGAGTTGACCGTAAGTACTGCTGGTAAAAGCAAATTTGGTTTACCGGCTTTTTTCCCCTTTCATTCTGCAAGCAGCTGTGATCTGATATTGTGCTGCACACCCCATGAGTTTGCAGACAACAGGGTGCAGTGAACGTGCACACGAATGGTGGTTACTTCATTGAGTAGTTGGAGATGTGCAGCGTTTCGCCTGCAGTTTTTTAATCTAAAAATTTACTGTGACTGCTGCTCTCAGAAAGAGAAAATATAGCCATTGAAAAACACTCTGTGGATGCCTGACAGTGACTTGAATCTGCAGCGGTAGGAACTGTTTGGTTTACAGCAGCAGCAACTTATATACTGCTACTAAAAATAGTATACTAAGTTACTGCTGTTACTATGTTAAATTACTGTTACTAAAAAGTACTTTAAATGCTTGAGATATCTATCTATCTATCTATCTATCTATCTATCTATCTATCTATCTATCTATCTATCTATCTATCTATCTATCTATCTATCTATCTAAGTGGTGCTTAAAACACAAGGGTCAAAAGACACAGTTGAAACAATTGAATTTAAATTGAATTTTGAATTAAAGTATGTTTGTATCTATCTATAGCTTGGTAATCATCATTCATGACTTTGTGGATGACGGCGCGTTGCAAAAACACACCTACACATGACATTTTTAATTTTCTGTGTATTTAGACGTTCAGCCTAAAGGCCTGTAAGCTCCCCCTGATTGAGAACATTCATTTGCGTTCAAATGTTCCTGATAATAACAGCGGGTAAATATAAAACATTAACATTAAGTTAAAAAAACAAAACTTTTTTTAGTGAACAACACATTGTTCTTTGCACCTCTAATGTAAAAACAAACACACACACACACGCACACAAAAACAACATCACTTGTGTGATTTTAGTGAGGTGAAGCCTGAACACCCCTCTTTAATGAAAGAGCAGTTTTGTTTTTTTTTCCACACACAGTAGAAATTCTGAGGCTTTTTCCACACAACAGCACCAAAACTGGTCCACGAGGAGCACGTAAGACAGTTTACATGCTTAAAGTTTGTTTGACACTAATCTGCGTTCACCGAATTGTTGTTGTTTTTTCCATGAAACCATTCCCTTTGATCCCCGTCTCTTCCCTAAGCCACTCTCCCTCTGCCTCTGTGAGCCTTCCACAAATTCAGTCCCTAGATTAAAGAACACACGGTGCTGCACGCTGCTCCACAGCTGTTTGCATTCCCCAAAGTGTGCCATTGAAAAATTAGACGCAAATGAAAGCTATAGATTTTATTCACTGATCAGATACACGCACGTGTTCACACGCTCACACTTATTGAAAAGTTCTACTGCCTGCTTTGCTGTCTCATTGATCTTAAGTAAGCCTTTTATCTCTTGCCTGTGTTCTACCCTCTGAAACGAATCTGTGCTGTGTATCTGCTCAGCATCTCTTCGGGTCCTGTTATTTTGATATATCTGCCCTGGGAATGAGAGTTTTTGTGAAGCACATTTAATTTTTCTAATATTAATTGTGTAACTTGTCAGAATGTAACACTGCTCACTGACTGCTGATATTACGTTAATGACTTTGTTATTTGTTGAGGCTCATCCATTTCCAGTGGAAACTCCTGCTCTTGTGCTAAAAGTCGATGAAAGAAAAGAAATTAAGTTAGAGAGCTTGAAAACGGAGTGCACATTCTGTCTTTTCCCACCGAGCAGAGAAACCCATGAGACAAAACAAACCCCTCGCATGCAGTCACACGATAGCAGAGCAAAGACGTGTGTCGCAGCAGCAGATGTACACCCACAGTCGGAGTGTATGTCAAGTCAGATATGCTGATGAAGTGCACCAAGGGTGTTTACTTGCTTTATTCTCAAAAGGTTTACACATTGTACATCACATTTACAGCATTTCACATTTTTTTTAAGCGTAGTATAACAAAAATGGTAAAAAACTTCAAACCCTATATACAAGTCCCCCTAAATCCAATGTCCAAGCAAGATTCAGCATCAGCCACTGCACAGGTTAGAGTACATGTCACTGCACATTTACTGCGAGCTGAATGTAATATGGAAATAGAAAACCAATAAAATAACATTATGACTGTTAACAGACAAGCAAGTGGTTTATGTACAAAAACAATTCTATGCAGTATTTGAGTAAATGTTATTGTGGCGATGTCACATGCGAACTTCCTTTTCACAGTCAGCATAAAACTGCCAATAAAACAAGAGTGAAAATGAAGCTGGATTTTCTGCAAGGTGAAGATTTTTCTGCCTGCATAGAAACTGAATGTGAATTAATCTGTTAGCGTTTTCTGGAATAATTAGGTACATCGTGATAAAAGTTATTCAGTCTGCTCCTGCAGAATGTTCAACTGTACTGTGCATCCACTTCACATGACAGGACATAGAAAATCCTGTGCTGCCATCAAGTGGGGAGCACTGTTTTCAGCAATCAGTGCTGTGATTTTTAAATGAAGCCATTCAGAGCTTCATTAGTCCAGATTTAAGTTAAACGGTGATTTTACAATCTTCCTCTCCAGATAAAGATTTGCTAAGAATTTCAAAAATTCTCTTTTTGGTCTTCTGAGGCACGACCACCTGCAACTTATCGTTGTTTACATTAAAAACTAGTAATATAAAATCCTGAAATGGATGTGTTTGTTCCATTAACAATACATAATAAGATTAACTGTGATGATTCCCACCATTATACACATCAACTGCACCAAGTTTCCTGACCCTGAAGTTGTTCTCCGAGCTTCAGGAGTTGTAATAAAAACAGTCCTGGAGTTGCCCTTTGGAGAACTTGTGGAAGACTCTGTAAAGAGAAAAGACTCTTAGAATGAATAAAGAGAAATCACAAAATTGTTACCACCTATTGAAAGTGAGCTCACCTTGGACTGTAACAGTAGAGTTATTATTGCTTGTTCCAATCGTGGAGCGTAGCTTGCAGATGTATAATCCCTGATCAGCTGAGCTTACATTGATAAGTTTCAGGACAAGTGAAGTCCCATTTATTCCTTCACAGTTGTTCTCAGGCACAGTGTTTCCATTTTCATATATACACATAGTTTGATTTCTACTAGGAGATACCCAGGATAAATGCTTAATACTTGATGAGTCTAAGTTGGCTTCACATGTCAGTGTCACGTTTTGTCCAAGCTGTGCTGTGATACTGGACGAAGTCTTCAACTCTATTTTCTGGTTGGCTGAAATACCAAAGAGAGAGAGGACATAGTGTTATCAATTGTTAGTCGATAATGTGAAACAGATGATATCAACCCACTAAAAAATGTAAAAATAAATAAATAAAAGGTCAGACTCTAAGTTCTAGTTTTGGATTTATCATTAAGCTGAGTTTTCATTCCTGTTATTATTATTTTACATTATTTTGAATTGTTATTCTTGGAGTTATTTATATCCGGTTTCTTGTGTTTTCCTCCCATTTCAGTTTATAAGTCTAGTCTGCCCCAGTGTTCACCTGTGTCTTCTCTGCTTGAGGTTTCTTGTCTTTGTGCGTACTTTGGCTCCCCTGGTATTTTCTGTTTTACTTTGTTCATTATTGTGTCTTACTTTTAATTTCACTTTGTGTGATTGTCTTTATGAGTATATTGTGTCTAGTTTTCTTCCAGCTGTGTCCCCTTCCCCTGATTAGCCCTCATTGTGTTTAAATAGTCATCTCTCTATAGCCCTTTGTCAGAGCATCTGCCTATCCATCCTTGCTTGATGTTTGTTTTGGCTCATTCTGGATTTCTGTTTCTGACTTTGGAGTAGTTTTGGACTCATGACAATCTGAATAGAGTTTTTCTTTGAATCCTGCATTTGGATCCTTCTCCCTCTGAAACCTAACATATTTATTATTTTCACTAAAAGGCACCACAGAGACTTCCTGTTGAGTGTTAGATCTCAAGAATGTACTTGGCTGATGTCCTGGAGACACATTCTTACACTTAGTTTATTTTTTGTTTCTTGTTTTTTGTAATTGCACAAAGTTACCACATGTGGTGTATTTTGTTATCTTTTGTCTGACCGGCTCTGTTTAACTGTGTTTTGTTGACCTCATGTTAAGCTTAGCTAACTACCTGCTAAGAGAAGGTCTGCCATACAGAAATTAGACGTTTAGATCGTCAGTTCTTGGGACTCACTTATACTTTCAAGGATACTACACACAATGTTAAGATCCAGATTTTATAGGACATTGTAAAAGCTGTCAGCAGTCAAGTTAATTGCTAATCTGTAGATCATGCTCTTCTTCATTGTTGAAAATGGTTCTCCTCCCAGACATGGTTATCTAAATGCTCCCATATGCCAGGAAAGTATTTTCAGCAATATCAACAGCATGAGTGGGATTAGGCTGATCACCACTTTGATAAATACCAGTCTCAGTTATTGGGTCATTTTTATTGTATTCACTGGCAAGAAGACTAGTTTGGATTAGTTTTACCAGAAATACAGGAAACTGACTTAGAGACAAATATTATGGAGTAAAGTTTACTGCCTCAGTTGGAGGAGGAGGGCTTTTACACTCTTTTAAAAAAAATGTTCCTGTGAGGACTTCTTTGTAAGCACTGTTCATGCTCAAAACAAAGACTTACCTTCTGCTGCAGCTAGCCAGATAATAGAAACCAAGGCGGTAACGTGTCTCCATTCAGTAAATAAGAAAGCCATCATTTTAACCTGCATCAAAATTAATGTTTTTTACATTAGATGAGCCAAATAAAAGCCAGGCGCAGAGAGCTACAACATGGGATAAAACAAGTCTGACTATACGTACCATCCTGCTGTCTTTGATCCACTGTAGGTGTCTGTGGCGTTTAGTTCGGCTCTGTTTTATGGTGTCAGAGCACACGAACAGAGACCGAATGAAAGAACACAGAGTGCCTCATTCTATGCTGTTGAGACACTTCAGCTTAGGGTATCGTATTTACTCAGCAACATGAACAGACATGCCCTGCTCCAACAAGCCGAGTTTTCTCTTCTTAAGAAAACAACCTAGGGGAACAAATTTAATACTAACTCTTACTGATAGTTTATTTAGTTTTCATTCATCTCCTTTGAACTGGTTGGCCTTAACCTTCTTTTGTGATTCATTGATTGATTGATTGATAATATATCAAATCCCCAACTAATTGAGCAAATGCAGGAGTGTTTATGTGTTTAAGTGTCCATCCATCCATTCACTTTCACTTATGCTTATCAGGTTCCCAGCTACCGTGGGGCAAAAGGCGGGGCACGGATCACTCTGGACAGCTTGCCAGCCTGACCCAGTGCTATATCATGTTTAGCCCTAAACGTATCATTGGCTAATGGCATTTTCTTCATCTCACACATTTACTTGCCATATAACTTTAATTATTAATATTTGGAGACCATATGTCAGAGGCAAAAGAAAATCAGCACAGGTATTACAATAAAAACAGAACCTTTTAAAAGCAGTTAAATCGCAGACTTGTAAACATCCAGAGTCTTACGACATCGTGTCTATCAATGCCTCATCAAGGAAGTTGTGATACTACCTACTTTTTCTAGTCTTGAGTTTGTTTGTTTTTTTTACTATTTATTTACTATTTTATTTATAGTGTATGTCACCAAGCATCAGACAAAAGAAACTCATATTTTCACAAGGTCTGATCTATCCAGAAACTTGATCTTGAATGATTGTTAATAACTTCTATCCTTTAGAAGTGGAAATGAGAGAGAAGAGAAGAAATGAACTTTTCTGTGATTATTTACACCACATATAGCAACTGGTGAACTGAACAGAGCAAACGAGAACACTGTCAACACACCTTTCCTTTTTTTACTCATAGCAGGAGACACTTTTGTCATGGTCCCTGAGTCTGCCCGGCCGGTACCACAAGGCTACATTTTTTTTTGACTGCTCTCTCTCTCTCTTTCCCTTGTCACTCTGCCGGGATTGCGGAATGTGAAGCCAGATGCGCTCTCCCAGCTGTTTTCCACCACGGAGGGGGAGTCGGACCCCGAACTCATCCTTCCGGCCGCCTGCATCATTGGTGCTGTGTCATGGGAGATTGAATCTCTTATCCAGGAGGCTCAAGAGACCGAGCCCGGCCCGGGGACCGGCCCGCCTGGTGGCCTGTTCGTTCCGGCGGTGGTCCGCTCTCAGGTCATCCAGTGGGCCCACACTGCTCGCTTCTTGTGTCACCCGGGGGTCCACCGAATTATATCCTTCCTTCGACATTACTTCTGGTGGCCTACGTTGACCAGGGATGCGCCCGCAACAAACTCTCCAACCAGACCCCATCCGGTCTGCTTCAGCCACTTCCCACGCCGGGTCGACCGTGGTCGCACATCTCCTTGGACTTCATCACGGGTTTGCCACCTTCCGCAGGTAATACAGTTATTCTAACCACTGTTGACCGTTTCTCCAATGGGGCCCATTTCATCGCCCTACCGAAGCACACTGTCCCCTCTGTGCAGGCCCATCTCCGCAGGTGCTGCCGTGCTTTGCGTGCGATCCGAGCTGCCCTGCTCCGGACCAAGGAACAGAAAAAGGCACTCGCGGACCGCCGACATACACCTGCTCCGGAGTACGTCGTGGGACAACAGGTATGCCTGTCAACTCGTTTTGTGCCGTTGCGGACTGAGTCCAAGAAGCTGACGCCTCAGTTTATCGGTCCCTTAGCTATTCACGCCATAGTTAACCAAGCTTCTGTTCATCTCAAGTTACCATGCAACATGCGTATTCATAATGTTTTCTATGTTTCCCAGATCAAGCCTGTGCTCTTGAGCCTGTTGTGCCCTCCCTCCAGGCCCCCTCCACCCGCCCGGGTCGTGGATGGACAACTGGTGTACGACATCATCCGAATCTTGGACTCCCGGCGCCGGGGGCGGGG
>VUQG01024645.1:0-10796 GCA_015106755.1 Etia nguti | reverse complement strand
CTAACACACACACACACACACACACGCAGAGGCTCTAAGCCTCCACACACACACACACACACACACACACACACACACACACAGAAAAAGAGTCCTCCTCTCTCTTCCAATTTTCTCGTGGTCAGATGATCTGTCAGCTAAATGTGAATGAACTGCTTTGGGCTGAGGGGGTGGATTGAATCCCGTCACAAGGGACAGTGCAGCAGGTTTGAGAAGAGGCAATCAATTGTGGCATCTTGCCAGAGATATGGGCTGTTTATTCAGACTGAGGGGAAATAAGATAGGTCTCGAGATAAGCTGGAGGAGACATAAAAAAGCTCAGAGGTAATCAGATTTTGCCCAAATTTCCATACATGGAATCTTTTCTTAAAGGGAAAAAAGCTTTAACTTGCAACTAGACAGCAAAAGTCTATCCTGGAAATGTATAATATTACTATACATTAAAAATCATCCTATATGTTATAACAAATGGAGGAACATACTTAGGATCATGGGTATTAATCAGTTTCAGCTGCTTTGGTGTTAATGAATTTAACAACAGGTGCACTAAAGGGCCAACAATGAGACAACCTCTCCAAAGAATAGTTTTACAGGTGGAGGCCACTGAAATATTTCTCACTAGTTTCTCACTAGTTGCAATTCAGTGTCACTGCTACTAACATGAGGTGACAATTGGACCCTACATAGTTTGTACAGGTCATACTCTTCCAGGATAGCACAGCCAGAAGGTTTGCTGTGTCTCCCAGCACAGTCTCAAGAGCATGGAGGTTCCAGGAGACAGGACCCTACACGGGTGCAGTCTGTCCTGGGTTCCTCCTGCTGTGTGACAATGCCCAGTCTATATACAATATGTCTATATGTAGTTTATTTCCTCTTTAACAGGTGAGCAAATCTCAGTGAAACTTTGAAGAAACATCATCAAAAATACAGCAATTATTACCATCTATAGGTTTAAAAAAGATTCATTATAAATCCAAATTCTTTTTATTTTCTTATTTATCATCCTTCATTTCAAGCGATTTATGTTCTCTCTGTTTTTTTCATGTGTAACATAGCTTAACAGTCACCAAAATTTCGTTCAAGTCACCATCAAATAAGAAATGAAGAATTAGAAAAAGCCCCACAGGCAGTATATAATAAAGTCATTTGTTTATCCAGGTAAGTTTCATTGAGATTAAATCACTTTTTATCAAAATTATTTCAACGCAACATGACCACTTTTTAAAAAGTGACATTTTCCAAGTCAGCATGTAATGGCCGAGCTTACCTCATTTAGAAACCCGTCTGCCGTTTGTCCATCTAGGTTTCCAGAGAACCTATCCCTGGACAGCTGCCCACTAACAGACCTACGAGCCTGTCTTCCTCCCGTGGGTGGAAACCCGAAAACCACTACAAACTGATTAAAACTCTCTTCTTATGGATCTGTAGGAGACCCAGTCTAAGATAAATAAGGATTATGTCAAAGGATAGAAAGCTGGTAGAATCCAGAAATAAAAATATGGAGTTTGGAGCATATTTTAATCTGATTGGAGCATTTACTGAGAGCAAATTCCTGCATTAGAAATTCCTACATAAAGATCTAGTGAACTTTAAACAAAGCAATCACATTACACCGAAATTCCTCAGCACAAGTGCACATGGACATTTTTAATAGAAAAAAAAAACATAATTGCATTTATAGAAATATGTTTCTGCACCCACAAGTGATTTCTGCTTTCATACCATGTTGGCTTGCCAATGTTCGCTCAGAAACGGCAGCAGGAGTCTGGCAGTGATTTCTCAGAGAAAAGCACAAACAAAAATGTCCAGCGGGGTTTTGGTTCATGTTCAGTGAGGCCAGCTTCTGATCATCCTCAGGGTTCCCTCCAGCCCGCAGCAGGTCATGGCATTCTGTAATGTTTACTTGGAATCAGAGCATCTTGTTTGCTTTAGTGTTAATTTGGAGTCACAGATATTTATGCTCTTGCTTGCCTTTATGTTAACACAGCTCCTGTTAGGGTAAGACCTCATATACAATTCTGTAAAACTGCATTTGGATATTCTTTTAATAATACAGTATACTAATACAAATTTTATGAATTTCCTTGACGGTTCACTAAATGTAACAAAAAAATCATCATGGGTAAAATTTCTGGGATTTATGATGAAATCTTTGCACTAACCTTCAATTACACATAGCCTAAAAGATTCAGGTTAAACTCTTCAACTTTTTATATTTCAAACACACATTAGGTATATACAAAAATCACTGGAGGGCAACCAAATGGGTTAATATTCATAGTGGTGCTGCAGAGTTGGAGAATGATGCAACTAAAGACAGCAGGAGTCAATAAAAGTACATATGCAAATATGCCAAGCTTGCAGTTAGGCTGTTATTGCTTGTGTGAAACGGTTATTGCTGTGAAAATGATGCTTTTGCTCATTTCTCTGTATTATCTTGGCATTTTGTAACTTGCTTGGAAAATCAAATGGGAGCAACAGAAACATCACAGCAGCAATAAAACCATAATTTATTACAGGAGGGCCAATAGGGGAGAAAGTGATGACACAGTGTGTTTAAAGCTATGATCACATATTGTGGGGATTATGGAAAAAGAAGTTTGGTAGAGCTTTATTTTTCCACTCCTCTCTTCAGGAGCTAATTGAAATATACTGCTCTGGCTTAGCACACGTTGTTCTTTTAACCTAAAGTGTTAATACTGAACTTTTCTTCCTTTCGTCCTTACTCTTGAACTTTTCTGTTTATGTTTCTGAAACATTAGACACCACTGTCCAACTCTTCACAGATGTAGCCTAATACAAACTGTCTCAAAACGAAGAGAGAGCTAGTCCCAGACAGCAACAATTGTTTGGCCCAAATGTGCCCATATGTGCACTATTTGGCCCTGACTGACAGTGTCAGCATAGGGTAAAAGTGGCTAGCTCATTTCAGCCCCAGACCAACCTTATATGGGCTGTATATCTGGTGTGTTAAGGCCACATATATCATTTATATAGTGCAAAATCACAACAGTCACCTCAAGGCACTTTGCATTGTTGTAAGGTCATTACCTACAAAACTCCAACAAGTGAGAGTTATGGTTTTGGGTCAGTTTGACCCAGCTTTTTGAGATCTGGTATTCCATGTTTTGTTCTCTGATTTTAGTAGTTTCCCCCTGTGTACCTGTCCTCTGTGTCTCCTTCCATGTGGCTGTGTCTTATATAGTTATGTGAGTTCTTGTGCCTTGTTTCCCCTCCTTGTGTTCCTTGTTTCCCCATCCCCGTCTGGTCTGTGCTCTCCCTCGTGCTCCTCCGTGTTCTCTCTCCCCCTCCAATCTGCGTCTCTGTGCACTCCCTGTTTTACTTTGCCAGTCAGTGTACGTCATGTTGTGTTTGCTCTTCCCCTGTCTCATTATTATCATTATTCGTGTCAGCTGTGTTCCCTGTTACGTCCCTCGTTAGCCTTCTGCGTATATATGTTAGTCTCCCTCAGTTCCGTGTCGCGTCGTCCCTCATGTTGTGTGTGTTTCCCTGTGTGCTTCTCTGTGAGTTTAGTTTATATTCTCCCAGTGTAGTTTTGTATGGTTTTTTTCCCTTAAGTCCACAATAAAACTGCTTTTTGAGTTTTCATTTTCGCCTCTGTGAAGTCTGCTTTCGGTCCGATCTCCTGCCTGACACAGCGACTCATGACAGTGAGCAAGCACTTGGTGACAGTGGAAAGGAAAAACTCCCTTTCAACAGGAAGAAACCCCTTGGCAGAACCAGCCATGACTTGTTGTGGGACAAAAGACAAGCTGTGGAGGAGAGCCAAAGATTAGTAAAACTATAAGCTAAACTAAACCTGAACCCCTTGAATGACAACTTAAATTCAGTTCATAATCTGTTTTTGCACAGTGGCCCCTGTGGCCGCATGTGTTAATTACTTGCTGGCTTTAAAGTTACAGTAAGCTGTATTAGTTGTCAGAAAACACTACAGCCAAGCACCTAATAATAAACACTGTAAACCTAAATTTAAAAAGTTATAAAAACAATCAAACAACAAATAAAATGACTTCAGGTGCAGTTTTCATAAAGGGAAAAATTAGCTATAGAAACCATTTTGGTTTCAGGTTGTTTTTAAAAATCACTGTCTCAGACCCAGAAACACCTTCAGACAAAAGCTGCTCATCCCAAGGACAAAACACCTAAACACAAGAGATGCAACAAACCTTTGTGCTGCACAATGCAGTTAGGAGTGCTCAGACCTTCACAACCAGTGACAGATGATTAGAGAGAGGTGTAAAGGAGGGCATTTATGCCCACCTGGAAGAACCATTATTGAACAGAGGTAGTAGCCTATTGCGCCAACTATCAGCAACCTGTAATGGGGCAGTTATGCTCGCAGTTGTTGCTTTGGTGAACAGCGCCAGATAAAATTGATGTCACATCCGCTGGTGCAAGCAGTTGCTTTCTTTCAGCCAGATGTGCCAGTTAAGGAAACGTGTGTACGATCATGTTGGTTTTTACCGCTGTTATATATGTTATATATCAGCACAGACGCTCAGATTCACAGATATAATGCAAACCTTTGAAAAGATGAAACTTTCTGAAAAAAACAAAAAACAGTCAGGGGTTTCTTTGCTTCTGGTTTTGACTTCTTCTTTTTCACCACCAGCACTGAAGTGGAGTTTTTGTCTGAGTGGCGAGACTTATTATTTAGGAAATTACTGTAATGGATACCAATGCCCTAATTAATAGTACGGGTAATATGAAGCTGTGGTGATGTCGCCGCCGACATGTGAAGCAACTATTGTCGCGGGTAAAATGGGGTCTTCCCAGGTGATTCAGCTCCCACTCACACATTGGTTGAAATGACGCCAGTGACCCATGGTATCATGCGCACCATCCCTCATGCGACCATAATCAGTCAGGGGCAGCTCAATAAACCTCTAGCCCCCCTCCAAGGTGATAAACTCCCACTAGAGGTTAAACACTGGGACTTCCCTTTAGGCTCTGAAAACCTGAACACCACTTTATTCATTTGTTAAGCCCCAAAGGTTTCCCCTCCTCCCTCCTGCACGTGCCACGCCTGTGCATCCTCGACTTTAACTCCTCCCACAGCCTCTGTGCTCCAGAAACATTAAAAAAATTGAGTCATCCTTCAACATAGAGTACTGAGGTTGATTTCCAGGTCACAGGCAGGAGGATGAGGATGCCCAAAATAGAGAAATAGCAAAGAACAGGAATTTAGGATGTGGTGGGTAAAGAGTGCCATTCTAACTGTACAAGTCAGTGCACCTTAAAAATGACTTCAATCATAAATTAGAATAGTTGCATTATATTACTTTGAAAGTTGCATGTGCTTTATTCTTACTACTTCTTTTAGACGTTATAGAGAACGGATACTTGGTAACACCTAAACCCTGCAGACTGTATTAAAATTTTAAAGTAAAATTAATAAATTAATGCCCTAATTTAGTGCTTGACAGTGAGGAGAAAGCTTTGAAATAGGATTAAGATCCTCTTAAGGAGAAAGAAAAACTGCACACATTATTACTGAACTTTTAAGTGCATAAATTAAACATGAACAGTGTCTCATGACCTCGGTATCTTTAATCCTGTGGACGGAGCAACTGGTGGGTAATCTGTGCTGGTTTTATATTCTTTGGGATTTATTAGTTTCATAAACAAAACCAGCCGGGCGCTACTGTATAACCCAGTTTTCACTCTTTTTAAGTTTATGCAGAAACAGTTTTTGCAGTCACCTTGCAGCAATTAGACACAGAGTAAATATCTTGTTTGCGTTCACTGGCCTGGATTTGATGCTCGAGGATCATCAACATCATCAGTGGAGAAACCACATTGAGGCTGGAAAACAATAACACCGACCACCACCAACAACAACAGCAAAAAAAGAATAACTGTGCTCCATTAACCCAGAGCGCTGCTTCTCTTACATGTGCCTCTGCTGAGCTCTCGCACTGATAAAGCATCCAGTGTCCGCACACTGCTCTACATCACAGCTCGTCATCTGCTGCATTCTCTTTCTCATGCGGCAATGAAAAAGTACCATGGTTAAAGTACCCCGAACAAAGGCAAGTGAACACAGTGGAGGTCTGTTCTTTAAGGATGAGCTACAAAGCCACAGCCTCTTCCATTTGATGTGATTGTGTGTCCACGTCTCATTACAAGGATGCTGCTTATTTTTAGGAGCACAGCAGAGCACAGTGATGCTGCCTCTAACCACAACAGCTGAACCTCCACGAAGATGATATATTTGAAGGTTTTCCATTAAGCTTAAGAAAGAACTGTATGAATGCAGAAAGCTGTGCTGCTTCGTTACCATATATGGTAAATTTAAAGTAAGCGGCTGATCCAATCGGTCTGCTTAGACTGGGTTCATTTTGAGTTGCCCAGTTCTGATTGTTTTATTGCGAATTTAAATAAGATATAAGAAATGCCGCTGGCCTTGAGTTAGAATTCTTCCTTACTGCTTTACCTCCACATGCTGCTTCCCTGTCTTCTCTCCTGCTGCTCCTACAGTTCCTCCTATTTCTGTAGGTTTCATAAATTTCTACTGTCTGTCCTAAGTATCATTTTATTTCATTTGCATTCCTTTTATTAATTTTTATTATTTATAACAGTCTGTTGGTTTTAATAACACTATTAATAGATATCCGTTTCATTTATGTGTTCTCTTTCTCTTCTTTTTCAGTCACCACCACTAAGCTAAGTGTTGCATTACTTTCATGTTACTCTGTAAAATGACCTGAAACACTCGGTCTCATAATTACCATTTAACACTATAAACCTATAGCCTAATGTCCTACACACCAACACAAATCCCCACCCTAATGAAAACACTCATGATCTTTCGCTTAGTATTTAGGTACGAACACAAAGCCGACAGCACAAAGCAAAAATGAAATTCAGCACAAAGAGACTTTAAAGGAATCTCCACAGTGATTCTGCTGTAGAAACACTGCCTTTGTTAGCTGGTAAAGTTCAGGGTCTGGTTGCTGGGCTGGGGTCGGCGTTTACTCAGCTTTAACATGACTCTGGGTTTTGGCTAGCTTGGCGTTAGCATGCTGTATATGTGTGCAGATGCTTGCAAAGAGCTGAAGTTGTGTTAGCAGCATAATCCAGCTGTTTCTGTCCTGGATGCAGTTTCCACTTTACTATCGTGTTCTCACCCTTCTGTAATATAAAAATAAAAGGAATGTCTATAACTATGTTGTAGACCGTGCTACTATTTTCCTCCTCCAACACGAACTGAAATCAGCTGATTGTAGCGCTAGTACAAGAACTGAGTGGGATCGATATGCAGGCTAACAATTCCAAGGAATTGGACTACTGGGAACCAATTTTTGTAGAGAACCGGTCCTCGATTCTTGTCCCCAATAAAGAGTTAAAAGGTTTTGGTCTCAAAGGAATGTTGTTTTTTTTAAGATGTTGTTTTCAGTAAATTAAAAATTTGTGTGTCAGTACAGAATCTGAACACATTTCATTCACTGAGATCCTGTGTGTGCGCTAAGTGTTCCCTTTGTTTTTTTAAGCAGTATATTTACTTAACCTGAGAAATTATTCCTATAGTTGTCATCATCAGCATTCCATTATATAAAATAAAATAATGTTTTGTGTTTACACTCTTTCAAAGAGATGCAAGTAAACACAGCAAAAAAGAAATAAAATCAAAGATTCAGCTGCACTAAGTCCGGTTGCTCCAAAATCTATTTCCAAAATTTATTTTCCTGTCTAGTGGGGCTGCTGGAGGTTTGCCTGGTGGAATTCGAGATGGTAGCCGCAGCGGTCGTGCCAGTAGGGGGGATCCGGGGGTTTCTCTGTGAATTTCACATTCCCGTGGCAGCGTGCTAAGTGCTTGCTCAGATTTGAATTTGAATTTTTCGCTGTAGAAAGAAATTTTCTTCCCACACAGAGTGTACAGCGGACGCTAATGTTTTTGTCACTTTTTACGGAATCAAACTCCAAGTAAGGTCAGTACTTCCAAGCTGTAAATGCTGCATGGTCGTACTCTCTCCCGCATTTCATGTTATCCATTGTTCACCTACACACGTCTGTTGCTGACAAGGACGTCGCACACTCGTACGTCACTGTCATGGGACACTCTCACAAACAAAATCACGGTAACACAGTAACGCAGCGTGCTTATGGGAAGTAACAGTAATCTAATTACTTTTCTTGTAATAGTAATCCCTTACTTTGCTTGTTACTTGAAAAAAGTAATTGGATTACAACTCTGGTCATCATCCTGGGTCGCTGATTTTGTGGACTTTCTTACTATTTGTTTTCATATTTTCTGTAGGATTCTTCCCCCTTGGTGTATTTATTCCTGAGTCCTTAGTTCCTGGTTACAGCTTTCTTTATACTTCCTTCATGTATTTTCTTTAGTGCATTTAGTCTCTGGTTCTTAGTTCTTCTCTCTGTGTTTCTTGTTCCATCCTCTTGTGTTAATTCCCCTATATTAAGTTCATTTATGTCTGTGTTTACCCATTTAGTCATCATGTTCCACTTCTGGCTTTTTTGATAGTTATTTGTCCTTTTTGCCTTGCTTTTAGTTTTGCTTCCCCACATCTCATGATCTGATTTAGCTGTTCCTTGTTGTCTCCACTTCCCCTGATTGCCTTTGTGTGTGTGTGTGTTTACAGTGCTGTCTTTCACTTAGTCATTGTCAGAGTGTCTGATTTCCCTCCTAGTGTGGTCCCTGCTGCATCTTGTTTTATTTTACTTTCCTGGTGGACTTAAAAGATAATAAAGGTGTGCTTCTTTGTTTACTCCATCTGCCTCCACATGTGTGCATTTGGGTTGTCAACTTTAACACCCCACACAACAACAGTGGCTAGTTATACACCACAAAGCCACACACTGATTATAGAAGAGTACTGTGATGCTTCTGTTTGGGTTAAAAAAGAAGTCATGGAGGCAAAATTGTAAATGTATTTTTTTTAAATTAATATTTAAGCAATTAAGGTCTGGGTCATCTCTCATTCTTTTCTTTTTTAGCCATGCATGTGTAAATATCCTGCTGTGGTTGGAATCAATGTCCTGTAGCTGTTGGGTATATGGCCTCACATTTGACTCTAGAATACTCTAGTACAGAGAAGAGTTCATTGTCGACTCAATGGCTTCAAGGACACACTCAGGTCCTGTGGCTACAAAACAAGCCCATATGCTGATATGCTGTGTTTAGTTACAAAGGATTCAAGCCGAATGCCAACACTTTCCTGAGGCTTAGAAATTTGAAAAATAAATTGTTAAATGAACTGGCATAAAAAAAAAAGGCCCAGAAAGGACTTAAGCTTCAAAATGTTTATGGTTTAGATTAATATAAATATTCAAGCTAAGAAAAAAACATGCTAAAAATAACTTATGTGCATACAGTGATTAAACATGTGATTAATCATGTTATTAAAAAAATCAGAGAAGTTTTGGAACAATGAACAAAATGACATAAAGGTAACAGTTATCATCAGGGTAATATGCTGCTAACCATATGGGGTTATGTGAGAAGGACAATGCAAGCAGCAGTTTCGATTCTTTTCACACAACACCATCAGAGAGCTGTGTGATCAAGTCCTCCAACCTGAACAACCTTACTGGTCACTTATCTGTATATTTAAGATTTGGGAATTTAAAGCACTATAAGCTGCTTGTGTGGCTTTGGAAGTACATCACTCCATTTCTAAAGAGTGCTGCCTCAGTAAAGAAATGTATAGGTTTACTTTTATTAGAAGGCTCCTTGTCCCAAACACATTATGCAACATAACTTTAGACAGAAAGCCACATTCATAAATACATTTAGCCACAGGAGAACTAGAAGAGCACTTGGAGAGCTCACGCTCCTCCAAGGCCAAATGTCCAATTTCACAGTTGTAATGAAAGGAACATGGATCTGCAAAAAACTTAATGGATTCACCATGCTGCCCTTCTCCACTGAGTTACATGAACTTTGTTGGTAGTTCTTGTGTGCCCTTCCTGACGGACATCATCACAGAGTCAGCCTGGGACTACACGAGGAGACAGAAGATGCTGAAACACAGTAAATCCACAGAAGAACTCTGGCAGGGACACGAGATTATTACATGCAATAAGTAGACAACCCCAACCTCCAAACCCTCACTTGTTCCTGTCATAGCTTAAAGCACACACACTGCTTTCTGCATCTGTATTTATACTGGACCGCTATGAGGGACAGAATCATCCGATATAGACTGCATGCTTGTAACAGTATTAAAAGTAATAAAAATGTGATGTTTACAGATTCAGCTTGATTGGGCTCCTATGAATCTGCCATCAAAGGAGCTGCAGTCATTCTGCGCCAAAAATCTTTCTGAGAAAGCTTCTGAATGAATCAAAATAACATACGCTGAGCAGTAATGGGTCACAGTAATCTTGAGTCACACAAAAGGGATGTCTGAGGAGCTGTAGGAGCAGCAGGAGAGTGGAGAGTGGGCAGCATCGTATAGAGGAAAAGCAGTGGGGAGGAGTTCTACCTTGAGGCCAACAGTGTTTTTTCCCCCTTTTTTCTTTTTTCTTGTTTATGAATTCACAAAAAAACAAACCTAACCAGCTGAGCAATGTAGCAGATTCATCTTCTGCAGCTCAACAACCATACTGTACGACAACAGAGGGGGGCACACCTAACTAACTGACTGTTACCTGCTAATGGAAAAATAATGTATTAGCCAGTACTGATAAAAACACGTGTGTGTGTGTGTGTGTGTGTGTGTGTGTGTCATTTTTACATTTTGGACTTGGTGTTTCTGGGATTTTTGTTTTCTTGCATTTGTCATTAAAGTTTTATCTTTTGTTTATTTAGC